>JAJJMA010249055.1:1146-13090 GCA_023529015.1 Papaver nudicaule
GAGATTCGAAATGCTGCTGTTGTTCACTTCAATGGAAACATGAAACCATGGTTAGATATTGCAATTCAACAGTTCCGGCCACTTTGGACAAAGTATGTCGACTACGAAATGGAATTCGTCCAACAATGCAATTTTGGTCTCTAGAGTAGAGGTAATTGTTTATAAGTTGAAGCCTCTATTTTGACAACCAGAAAAGTAGAACGTGGCTATTAACTGGAAGATAGGTCCGTCAAAATAGTTTTACACCAACTTTAATTCTTATTCAGTTTGGTAGAATTCACGAGTCATATCAAGTTATAGTCTTTTCACTTGTCTTGTTAGGTTATAGTTTTGGTTTATTTTGGTGTCTATAATTCTATAAATGGCCTTGTCTTGTTAAAGCTCAAATTTGCAGAGACACGACCAATCAGAAGCTTGTTGGGTATTACGATAGTATAAGTCTCAGTGTTGATTTCCACTTCATGTATCTGTTCCTCGTGATCACAATCATGAAATATTTAAACAATCAATAATTATTCTCTGCTGTACCTTTACTATTTGTTTTTTACTATCATTTATTTGTTCCAGTAATATTTCTTCTACTCCACCTTTATACTTGGGAAAAAGTAATATTTGCAGTAAAGATAACTGATCTTTATAGATTGGTGAAACGTGACTAAACCTTGTAGTCAGAAACGAGCATGCTGAAATATACATGTGAATTGTGAAGAAGTTGCTGTCAGGTAGGTTTTCACCAGGCACCACATGTCTGTGGATGTGATTGGTTGGTTCTTGTACTTGGCGATTTGCATTTTGCTGTGAACAGTGCAGTAGCCAGTTGCTACTTTCTGCTCAGTTGTAGAATCTTCGATTCATCATTGGAGTGATATCCATGGTTTTCTCAAGGCTGGTGATTTGAAATTTAGAATTAGAATTCAGAACCCATGACTCATAAAATCACACCCATCCTATGTTGAATGGACAACAGCTGAAAACGAGTGGTACTCATTAAAGATCGAAAAGAAAGCTAGGATGGCATGCATGTGCTTTCTTAACCCTGAATAAACCAACCACCTACCATGTTGTCCCTCAGACCCTTCCAAACTGCCCAACAATAGAAAGCTGATTTAGGGGCTTCAAGCCTCAATGATTGGTCTCCAAATAGCATTTTTGCTCTCCCCCTATGTAAAAATCTTTTTAATACCAAATATGCCCTTTATATTTAGTTTAATTAGTTAACACATAATTAACTTAACTAAACTTGATTAAACTGATAATCAAAATAATTAAGTCATGGTGTTACACCATTACCGCCGCCTCCACCGCCACCGTCACCGCTGCCTCCACCACCATCACCGTCGCCGCCACCACCGCCACCACCACCGCCACCAACATTCTTCACTCTCTCACCTTTTTCTATCCCTCCTTTCCTAAAAAATCCACCACCAACATCAACTATCGCCGCCCACCGCCACCGCCACCCCACCGCCACCGCCACCACTAATATGAAGAATAATACTGGTCTTGGATAAGCTGTTAAAAGATCCAAGAAAAACTAAATTCCTTTTACTTGTATTACATTTTTTATAGTCCCAGCAAGAAAAACTAAATTCCTTCCCTAAAGCCATTAAAGCTTCAGATCCAAGACGTAAGTCCACCTTAGTGGCCGTAACTTACTTACGGCTGATTTCGATACTTTTCTTAGCAGCCGTAAGTTCATCGTAAATTAAAAAAAAAAATGTGTCGCAAGGTTAGTGGCCGTAAGTACAAATTAGGAGCCGTAAGTTTAGTTACGGCTACATACGTATTTGGCTTAATAGCCGTAAGTTACGACAGCTAAGCAAAGTATCGGTATTAGCCGTAAGTAAGTTACGGCCTCTAATGTGGACTTACGTCTTGGATCTGAAGCTTTAATGGCTTCGTTAACTTACGGCTAGAAGTTCTTCAGATCCTAGCCGTAAGTTCTTCTGGTTCACGAATTTTGATTCTCATGGAGTGAATCTGACCTAGTTTTCAATACAAACGAGTGGGTTTAGATGCTTACCTTAGGTGCTCCATTGTTCCACCATTGTTGGTTGCATCCATGATAAGAAAAACAAAAATCAAAAAATCAAAAGTGGTGGAGAAAGGGCGAGTAGGAGAGGAGAGGAGAGGGAAATATTTTGATGTTTTGATTTTTAAAGTTTGTTTTTTTTTTTGGGTGGAATATTAAGCATTTTTCCACCACCACCACCGTCTTCATCCACCACCACCATCTTCATCCATCACCACCGTCTTTATCATCTTCAAGTTTCATTTTCTTCTTAGCTTTCTTCATTAGTTGGGTGTAATTTGTAATTGGGGTGTAAATTGGTGTAAAGGGTTACTTAGTCATTTCAACATTTTTTGACACCCCTTATAATGTTCACATGGATATTTGAAGTTAAAGTTGAGGGCTTCAATTTTCTTGAAGCCCCTAAATCAGCTTTCCAACAATAACATACTCCTTTATGGCTTTAACATCAGCACCACACCTCTGAAACTGAGGAAAAACCAGCCAAGAGAGTCCTAAGACCAACGGATGCAACCTCCACTTAGGATCAGTTAGGCTTAATCTTATGGTTCCAATCTAGTATACTAGATCCAGCAAAAGCGTGGTCTTTTCCACCTCTACTACTTCTCTCTCCTAGCAGATGCTAGTAGCTCAAGTAGCACCAAAATTGGTGCGATGAACCATTCAACGTTTTCCTTTAACGCTGAACGGTTCAGCGTTAAATAACTTTTCCGAGTTTGACCTTTTTTTTCATACACCCAGTTTACACCTTCGGCAATATATTGTTTCTAACTCTGTTTTCTCATACTCACACTACCAATCTACGGACACCGGTTATGCAAAAATGAATAAATTTCATACCGAAAAATCAAAAAACAAATACAAGTTGCAAAAAACAAAAAAAAAACAAAAAAATTCTGCCGGAGAGGCGACGGGAGAAGACGACGGGAGTGGAGATTTTTTTTTTGCCGGAGGTGTGCGGATTTCATTTGATCAATCAACATCTCTCCCAAAAGCTTCACCTCCTTCTAATCTCCCCCTCCTCAGCTTTATTTTGACCCCTCAATCACCCATTACAAACTTTTCTGCCGCTGCCATTAACGATATTATTTTTAGGGTTTTCTTCTCCGATGAAAACCAGACCATATCATGGTCAGAACTAGACGCAGTTGAGCTCTTGAACTTCAATCATCTGCGTTTCAAGATTCCCAGGGTAATATTCAATCTTCTGCTACTCCTCCGACTGTTTACACTAGAGGGTCCCCCGAGCTCCGGCCATCACCAAACGACAACCTACTGCAAGGTGTTCTTCTTCGGCTACGTTAAAAACCCATGACATCTGCAACCATCTTCAATCTTCTGTTAAACCAGACGCCTGTGATGCTGATTTCCCTGCTGTCACCATGAAAAATCCTGGCGGTTCCACGGCTTTTCGATTCTCTGCAACGCCGTCGGCTATTGGCAGTTTTGGCGGAAAAAGAACAATGCTACATTGACTGATCAACCTTCTCCCGTTGCCTGCAACTTCTCAGATGATAACGCTTTAACAAAACCTCCTGTTGTTGTTGTCTCTTCAAGCAACAAGGCTTTCATGTTACCAGCTCCCCCCATCCATGGTGATGCAGCAAAACCTCATTTTGCTGTCGTAAACCCTGCCTCTACTGCAACAAGAACACTTGCTAAATATGATTGCCCTTTGCGTGGCTTTCATGGATGTAAGAATGGGATTGATGGCAGGGGTTATAATCAAGGTTCCTTGATCCAACACTTGGAACATAAGCATTACCCGGATGATGAGAGCAAAGAGCGGTGTCGTCAACTTATCGGCAACAATTACAGCGTGTTCAAAGCATGAGAGTGCACCTTAAGGAAAATGCGCAGGTGGTTATGCCCCCTTGTATGCATTTACTTGTTTGGAAGAGTCCTTGTAAGCGACATAATGGAGATATTACTCTCCGCCCGTGGAACGGGAAAGGGGTCGACTTCTTGGTGCATGGAATCCATTGTCCAGCTCCTCTTATTGGTGACAATGTAGGGCTTGTTGATGATGCTGCAGCTGACACCGTGCTTAGCCTTGATCTCGAGCTGCTAGATAAGGTTTTACAGAGCCAAATCACTACGGTTTCCAGCATTCCCGCCAAGTGCAAGATTTCACTCTGCTAAGACTTTTAACGTTGTCATTCAGAGGGTTATTCGCAGGCCCAACGACATCTCTTTGTGGATTCAGATGCTCCTTTTTCCTATTTGTACTCTTCGCATTTACTTTCCCTAAGGTAATGAGGAAGAGAGGTCCGACGACAGGAAAAAGCTACAGATTGCAGCGATACATCATGCCTTGAATCGTTGGTCTGAATCTAATGGTTGTATTACCTTGCTTCATAAAGCCTTAGAGGAGCAAGCTGCTCTACAAGAATCGCAGTGTGATAATATGAGGAAAAAACAAGAGAAGACGCAAGAGGATCAGGAGGCTGTTAATATACGACTTTGTCGTAAGAAGTTGAGTTACGGGTTATACACTGCTGCCATCCGTACCTTGACTTCTAATGGGGTGGCTCCTTCTAACTCAAGGACTTTGCAGGAGTGCAGGCCAAGCATCCACACACACCTCCTCATTTGATTCCAACAGACCCCATAGCGCAAGCACCTTTCATTGCATCCAAGGATTTGGTTCTGAATAAGTTGAAAAGCTTCCCCAAAGGGACCTCGTGCGGAATAGAAGGCCTTCGTGCCCAACACCTGATTGATGCTTTGAGTGGTTCTGCTGCAGCTGTGTCATATGAGCTCATCAATTCTATTACTGAGTTGGTGAATATATGGCTTGCAGGTGGGTGTCCTTCGTCTTTAGGGGAGTTTGTAGCTTCAGCTCCCCTCACTCCCATGCTCAAGCCTGGAGGTGGCATACGTCCCATCGCTGTAGGCACTATTTGGAGACGTCTAGTTTCTAAAGTGGTTGTTTCTTATATTGGTAAAGCAATGGAGAGCTATCTTAGTGACTATCAGTTTGATGTCGGGGTTCCCTGTGGTGGAGAGGCTATCCTTCACGCTGTTAACAGGCTTCTTGAGACGAAGACCGACTCAACATCTACGTCGATGCTCCTTGTTGATTTCTCTAATTCCTTTAATCTTGTCAACATATTTGCAATGATTCGAGAGGTTCGGAGACATTGTCCTTCTATCTCCAGGTGGGTAGAATTTTGCTACTCAAACCCTGCTAAGCTATATTATATGAACAATACTCTTTCGTCAGCTCAGGGAGTACAACAGGGTGACCCTCTCGGTCCTATGTTATTTGCTTTAACTCTACATCCCTTGATACATAGAATCACAGATTCTTGCTCCATCTCCAGGCATGGTATTTAGATGACGGGACTTTCGTCGGTGATACATTAATGGTGGCCAAAGCCCTGGACATTATACAACAAGAAGGTGTTTCTTTGGGATTGCATCTTAATGTTTCTAAGACTGAACTGTTCTGGCCTTCCGTTGATTGCAGAGGTTTGGTTGAAGGGGTTTTTCCATCTCATATATGCCGACCTACTGAAGGAATTAAGTTATTGGGTGGACCTGTTATCCTGAACCCCCAATTCGGTAAAAGTATGGTGGTTAACATGGTTTATAAGACCACTGCCTTGATTGATGCTATTCAGAAGCTTAAGGATCCATAGGGTGAGCTGCTACTGTTGAGGAATTGTTCTAGTATTTCTAGGTTGTATTTGCTATGGGCACAACTAAACTTGAGTATTTGGAGGAGGCACAATTGGTCTTTGACAACCATCTCAAACAGTTCCTTAGACATCTTGTCACAGGAGACGGGCCGGGTCTTGGTTTGTTGCAACAGAGGCTGGCTACACTTCCCATCAGGTTTGGTGGGTTAGGGGTGTACACTATGGAGGACACTATGCAGTATTGTTATTTAGCCTCTTGCTTTCAGACCAAATCTCAACAGGAGAACATTTTGAGGCATTCTGAGATATCCGACTTGAGTCCCAGCTTTGAGCTAGCGCTTGTCTCTTACAAACATGTATGCAATATTGAGAATTCTTCATTATGCATTGATGACATTGCCCCCCATTATATGAGCTCTTTGGAAATAAAATACTCCGATGTTGTGAAGAATGATTTACCTAATCGGTTTGTTATGACTGAGCGGGATTCATCCTTGTGGCAGAGTAACAAAATCAAGCACGGGCAAGACTATTTGTTGGCCATTCCGATTGAGGGGCTTAACCAAAAACTTGGGTCTCGCCAATTTAGAGCCATTTTGCGATATAGGCTCGGGATCCCTCTTTTCGAGGAAGGGGATACATGTTCTAGCTTAGGCAGAGAAATGAATATTTTTGGGGACCATGCATTACATTGTTCGAGTTGTATTGGTCTCAAGTATAGACATGACCTGGTTCGTGATATCTTTGCTGATATTTGTTATCGTGCGGGTGTCCCAGCTAGGAAAGAGGTTGATTTGGGGTTCATCTCAGATATCGGTTTAGCTTTGAGACCTGCAGATGTCTTGGTGTACAACTGGGATAATGGACATGATGTGTGTATGGATATCACAGTCGTTTCACCTTTCACAGGCGTTGGGGTGCGTGCTTTTGTTCCGGGCAAGGCAATTGATGATGTTGTCATACGCAAAAAAGACAAATATCTAGAGAAATGTACCGCTCATGGCTTTTGTCTTGGTGTGCTTGCTTTCACTACCTTGGGGGAGTTGGGTGGTGACACAGTGGAGTTTCTAAAGAGATTGCGCAACTATATGGCTAGCAATGATGGGAACGTCGTAGTTGGGGATTTTCTTTTTCATAGGATTGGGGTTGTTCTGCAAAAAGGGATTGGAGCTCAGCTTATTGCGAGGCTTCCATCCAATTCTTGTAAGCTTCTTTCAGTTAATGATGATTAATAAAATTTTAATTTGTTAAAAAAAATTATATGTAAAAAAAAAATTAAAAAAAATTAAAAGAAAAACTAGTAAGTGATCATCATCTATGAACTTCAAACTATGTTCTACAAACAAAGATAAGTTGCACCATATTTAAAAAAAATAAAAAATCATTAATAACATTGAAATTTAAATCCGCTTATTCGAGTAATGTGTTTGTTACACTTTTTTAGGAGAAAATTACGAATGAGTATTCCTTAAAGGAATAAATTAAAACATGAAAATGAACTTCTAAATAACTTCAATGATTACTCATAACTCAACCTACATACTTGGTTGCGAGAAAATCCCTGAGCTCATGGTAATGTGCTTCGTACTCGAATTCCTTCCTTTACATTGTTTCCATAGCTTCAAAGTCCGACCTAGAAATTCATCATCCCCAAGTCGATCTCTGACCAATCTCCCCATGTGCATAAATTCATGGAGGTTTTTGTGTATGATATACCATTGCGCTGACAACCCATTTACATCTCGCACAAATTCTTTAGATTCTTTCTTAAAGTCGTGTTCGACATAACTCCACAATTTTGACCAATTGACCCAACCACGGCTTTGTCTTAATTCTACAGAGACATTTATCTTCATCCCACGTAAATGGAGCGAAACTCGGTTTGATCCTTCGTGTTGATCGAGGAGGAGATAATGGTTTTTGAGATAAAGATTAAACATAATAGTATTCATCAACTATTTTCTCAATGAAGTTCCGATATTGATATCTGCAAGGAGGAGATGCTGGAGGAGGTGTTGAAATGGTTTCCTTTGGTTTCCGTAGTAAAGATAATATTTCTTGTGGTGATCGAGTTGGCCTTTTTGTATTTGAAGATGAACTCGACATTGTATAAGTGATTTGTCTTTTGATTGATTTTGAGAACAAGGTTTGAGAAGAAGATTTATCTAGAAAGATGAATGTTTGAGAAGAAGAGTTCTCTCTTTATATCGATAAATCCCCAGCGACGGCTATATTTTTGAATTTTGAATTTTGGTGATTCGAAAAACTAGTCGTTATGAGGTGTAGAGGGATTGTAAGAATAAGCTTACAATTTTGTATTTTTATTTTTTTTGAATTTTGGTGATTCGAAAAACTAGCCGTTATGAGGTGTATAGGGAGTGTAAGAATAAGCTTACAATTTTGTACTTTTTTTTAAAAAAAATCTCAAAATAATTTTTGGAAACATGAAATGAAAAATATAGCACAAACTATAATGTAAAACAACACTCCATCAAAAGATTAAGTCTACAACCATGTCACTACATAAAAAAAATACTGTTTGAACACTAGAAGTGATACTGAGTTTCTTGAACCGTCTCAGGAAGACCTTACTCCATAACCAATTCGGCAAATTCATTGCCACGTTGGTCTGATCCTTGTGGTGCATTGAGTGATGTAGATGCTCCGAACGTTGGACAGTAAACTCCTTGAGCTGTATCATATGAAGGCCATTGCCCCGCTTGCATAAATGTACTAGTACCCAATGAGAGATCTTCTGCATAGTTTTGTTGTTGTGAATGAATAGAACGTTGTGATGCAGAAGATCTTCCTGAATCCGAGCATGAAGTTGTAACTCTCTTAGACGTCTCATTCCATATGACTTCACGAGCTCCAGTAAGCGCTGACCATTGTCGTGACATATAATCATGACACTACTCCTGTAATGCAAAAATAGATACATTTAGTTAAACATTCAAGCCAATATAAAGTGAAAATGCAAACAAATGTTGATTTACTTACCAATGTCATACCAAACTCACTCCAATTATACAGGCATGGATACATTGGAACCTCCACTAGTTGTTCAACACCGGCTTCATTCGCCACTGGTAAAGTGAAGTCAACCTCTGGCAACTGCGGCATATGTTGTTGTGTGTCATATGTGGAGATTTGTGACATCAGGTTATCCGACGCATGAGTGGGAAGCACACTGGGAGGAAGTATTGAGCTACCAACTGCTAAGTGATCGACGTTCTGTGCATGGTATGGCTCAGTGACATAACCTCCAATACTATGCGTTCTCCACCACCGGGTATATACATCCGGTTCGACTGCATAATAGCGATCGGGGCTTACAAATATAATCTCCCTGTTGTAGTTGTGGAGGATTTGCTGGGATTACAGTCACACCTACTATCTGCCTCTGGAATCTCTCAGCCAAGTACACACTAATTCTGGTGTTTGGGTTTTGCAGATCGTAAAACAATACTCTCATCCCGGATAACTGTAATGCTGCATCATAAGCATCTCCTTGAGCATAAATATTGTTTATCCATGCCTGCCAGTTACATGAACCCATTCACAAGTCAATCTGCTCTCTTGCGAGGGAGCACGAATGTTTGTGGACATCCTTTTGGCTTCCTCTTTTATCCCTCTTACTTGACTTAATTCTTTCCTTGATAAACATAAGCATCTTTGGGAAAACATCTTCATGTCGTCCAGCAGGTAGTGGTACCTCTGACTCTACAAGTAAGGGTTGTAGGTTATGGAAATAGTAGTAGTACCAGTTGTTTTTGCCTGAAAAACACTATACCGTCTCTGGGTACTTTCGTAGTGCTCGAGATCAAAGTCGAACAAGACGAGCCTAAACCAAGTCAATGGCCGTTCAAGTCATGCTTCGGTCACAGAGAGGATAAAGGTTGATCTAGGGAGGAAAACAGTGAAAGAAACTTGAGATCAGGTTGAGGATGTGTGTTTCTGGGTGTAAGAGTTCAAGATCTCCGTCGTAAGGGTGACTGGAAATCTCCAAGGCTAGAAGTGTATTGAATTGCTCAGGTGTTTTTGCTCTGAGAATTCTGGAAAAGTGATCTGAATATTCTGCCTTGCAAGATAGAGGAAGCCTTATAGTGTTGAACTCACCCTGATCTCTCGATAAAGAAGGTGGAAGCCGTAGAAGAGTAGAGGACGTGAGTTAAGTTCTGTAACTACTTGAGTCGTGTAGAACGTGTCCATTCAACACCAGTTTCTCGTAACTATCCATCATCTCTATCAGTTTCTTTCTAACTGTCGTATACCGCCAGACCAATACCCCTAAAGTTATCCCCCCATGTGATGTTTTGATGTCTCGAGTGGTATGCAGATATTGCATGGTTGTGTTGAGTTTGAACAGCGTCGTGCGACTATGACTCTATGGTCAATGTGAGTGTGGTGCTAGAGGCACGCATAATGGATGTATAGCAGCAGCCTTGGCCATTAACCAAGGCCAGAATTCATGGCGCCATGAATATGGCGCGTGGTGGATGTGGCCACGACCTTGGCCATGGGCCAAGGTGAAATTCAGTGGCGCCATAGTTCACTGCGCCACAACAGTTGTGGCCAAGGCCACTTTCATATGGCGCTATGCTCATGGCGCCATGGCCTGGAGGTTACGGCCTTGGCCACTGTCCAAGGCCAACATCTTGTGGCTCCATGCTCATGGCGCCATGGTTTTGCAACCAGGCCTTGGCCACTGGCCAAGGCCAATATCTCGTAGCGCCATGCTCATGGCGCCGTGACTTTGTGACCACGGCCTTGGCCACTGTCCAAGGCCAATATTTTATGGCGCCATGAGTATGGCGCCATGCTTATGAAGTCGCGGCCTTGGCCATTGGCCAAGGCTAATCCTTTGTGGCGCATTTGGGCTATGGCGTATCTTAGGTAAGGGCATGCTTATCCATGGTATGTTAGGCCATTCTGTGTTTAGAGTATGGCCTGCCTAAGTGTGTTTAGGCTGTTGTATGCTTCTCAGAGAGCTCTAGACAGGCCTAGAGCCGTGATGTTTATGAGGTTTTCATTGAGACTCAGATGTCGAGTCGTATTTTAAGAGGAAATCCGTAAGGATGCGTCTCTGTTAACTCTCCACCATGTACCAGTGAGTAATTTAGTTCTAATGTCGAGGAATTCAAGGCGATGTCGACATGAAGTAAATCGATGGGTTTATGAGTTGATGGGGTTATTTAGTATTATGATATCATTCTCTCCACCGGAGTTATAAGAGAGAACTCATAGAACAGGTTTCATTCTGAGCTATAGAGATGTGCATGAGTAGGCAATTTCCTTTAGGCAAGGCATAATCAGAGAGTCGTTTTACATTTTTGTCCCTCTTCCATTTTTCACCATCTACATTAAGTCCCCTGGTTAGTGTGGAACAATGTTTCATACTAAACACTCGGATGGTGATAGCAATCCTAATGGCCTTAGTTTTTTTTTTTTTTTTTTTTAGCTGAGATTTACAAAAGATCAAGTCCTAGTGTTAATGACCTTGAAAATTGATGGCAAACTTGTGTATCTAGAAAAAGTTTTTTTTAGGCAGTGACTAAATACAATCCTAACTAAATACAACCCCAATAAATAGAAATTTAGCTAATTACAACCCCTTTTTTTTTACAATTTTGTTATATACAACCCTTAAAAAGTTTGACCGATATATTAAAGACATAGAATGGAAATGTAACATAGAAGATATAATGTTTGGGTGTTGTTAAAAAAATTGTGAAAAAATATCAATTTTAGCAAGTGTAAAGCAAGTGTATCAAAACTAAAACCCTCAAGTAAATTGGAACGGAGGTAGTATTTTGCAATATTTTGTTTTCTTTTTTTTTGAAAATATATTATATTTTGTTTCATAAAAAAAGGAAACAAATCCGTCGAATATAATCTCTCTTCTCTTTTTAATTTTACAAACTGTTAATCACCATGAAGATGGTGATTAACTTTCTAATCTAGCCTCATATCCTCTCTTCTAATCTAGCTGCCTTTTGTTGTACTGCAGTTGTCAAAGTATACTTATCATTTATATTTCTCCACTACAATATCAGTGTAACAAGTCCCTCTTCTCATTTGTCATCTTAGGCTGAACCCTAGTTAGCAATTCGTCGTATCATTCGCGAATTATCCGTATAATACTTTTCGTGAATGATACGTGCGAACTATTGGAAGACCGATTCTAATACGCGATTTTTGTAGCCCTCACGAATAAACCGCGAATAAATCGGAGACGCGAATTAACCGGCCGCTTAATTCGGCTACC
>JAJJMA010249079.1:0-17958 GCA_023529015.1 Papaver nudicaule
ATCGAAAAGGCTTTAAAGGTATCCGCACCTCTGAAAGGTCAAGTTTTGTTTTCGCACTCATATGTTGTTTGTTATTGGTGATTGAATATGTTATTTTGAAAACCTTTTCAGCTTAAAGGAAATGCTGGTAATAGAAGACAACATGTGCACGGTTGCAATTTGGTACGAGCAAGGAAATTTTACGGTTACCATCCAACGGAGGAGCTATTTGTAAAGATATACTTGTATCCTGATGGTTTTAGTTTTGTTGCTATTGGTTTTTATTTTCTCTATCATGGAAGGACCTTGACAGAGTAAAGATATTACCCTCATGAAGTTGCTCGCGTTGCTAAACTCCTTTTGGTATTCACAAAAACTTGTTTTGTTGTTCTTTGTGATTTTAATTGTTAATAGCATTTCTGTTTGCTTGCATATCTGTTGTATTAGTTGGAAAATGGTATAGTCCAGAGTGTATTAAATATATAATACACTGAATACGGACTACTCCCCTTCTTCTGCTATTCTACTAGATTATTTGAATGCTGCTGTTCACCAATATATGATTTGATTCGTAATGCTTGACTCGAGGTTGCATAGTGCAATTTATATTTTTGTCAACAGAAGTCTGAAAGTACTTAATTTGCAGGATGGTGCGATTTTGGATAAAAGTTTCCAGCCGTACGAATCCCATATTCCTTTCCTGCTCCAGTTTATGGTTAGATTTTTTTTTATGTCTTGATAGTTAATATACACAGAGATGGAATAATAACTTATTGAATTGCTGCTATCTTCTTTATCCCATGGAATTCTCCAAAAGAAGTAGATGATTCTTATGTTACTTTTGTAAATTTGTAGGTTGACCACAACTTATATGGAATGGGTCAGCTACACGTGTCAAAGGTGAAATTCCGGCATCCGTTGCCTGATGATTTCGCCCCAAAAAGATGTCACTCTAACGACCAGAGTCAAAATGTTACAGAGAAGATTACTAGTTCTTCTGCTAACTTTCAGGTCCCTTTCCTAACATAGTTAATTGTTTATATGCATACTGTCGGTTCTTATTATCTGTTATGTTTGTAACTCTGATAATTTTCAGTACGGTAATTTGGTTGTGCAAATTTTCCTTTAGGCAGGCTCAACTAGTGATGCATTCCAAGGTTCTCCAATTTGGATATCTTCCACAATTCCCAGTGGGTGGATGTGGCCTTATCCTATGGAGCATTATGGCTCGTTTGATAAAGGTCTTGACCTCATTAAGCGTCAAAGCATTTGTCAGCTTGAGGGAGATGCTGTTGTGGATGGTGCGGCTGATCTCTTGATACTTGTGCAATAGAAGTGTTCTCGTATCCATTCTATATGTTTACAGGGTGTTTTGGTTGTTTTTTGTGCAGAGATTTTGAATCAACTGCTGAAGCTGTACTCATCTATGTCTCAGACTCGACCGGATGTGAAAATGGTTCAATCACTCATACCAATTTGGGAGGTATGTTGTTGTAATCTAGTCTTTGTCATGTGTGCAGATTGCTTACTCTATCTTTTTATAAAGGACTTTCCTGATGTAGGAGGAGTATGAAAGAACGGGGATGCATGAAGCGGTGATATCTCCTGACCCTAGCAAGCCACTTCCTGAACTTGTGTTGCAAACTTTTTCATATGGACACGAACTCGAGACTGCATTCTGGAACTTGTGCATGCAAACTGATAAGGCATCATCTTATCAAAGTACTCCATCAGCAGAGGCTGAAAATTTCATGCTCTCAGTAAGATCCTTAACTGATGTCGGCAGCTTGGTTGACTCGGGAGAATGGGTGAATTCCAGCTTTCCTGCTGGCGAATCTTCGAAGTGCCCTGAAGAAGTCAATGAAAACACTCCTGCAGCTAGAAGATCGACATGCAAACAGGGTCAGGATGAACACGAACTGGCACCAGGTAATGAGGAATTGCTAGCATCTGAAAGGGCTGAGACCTCAGATTCTAAGGTGATCTCTCATGGTTTAGATGTTCTTACTCTTGAATTATTTTATCTTATCCGCTAGATGTGGTCATGTAAAACCACTTTCTATGTCTTAAGTGTGCCTGATAGCGTTTTCATTCGCAGGTAACAGATATGGAAACACTTGAAATTTTGCGGTGGCTTGCTTCGTCTCAAGCAGCAAAGGACTTGGACACAGCTGATGAATTTGTCCATGAGCTGGTTCTTAGTCCCTTTATCCCCAGAGAGAAAATAGACAGAGTGTTAGAAAACGCTAATTTGGATCATGAGAGCGAGTCCCAAAAAGAATGTCAAGACATCCTTGATTCAGTTGACCACATGGCGTATGATGATGATTTCAAAGAGCGAACGGTGCCTTCTACTGTTCGTAACCCTGTACGCCAAACGTCGTCACAAGATACCATTCCTCAAGTAGATGGTTCGCATGATGATAACCTAGTTGATCATGTTGGTAATACAAATAAAGAAAAGATAAGCAATGAATTGGAGGGACCTTCATACCAGGTACCCGAACAAAACGGTGTACGCCTCGATAGTAAGTTGAAAAGTACCAAAAGGTTATGGGGATCCTTACCTTTTTCCAATGAAGAAAAGTTAGATAATGATTTAGAGTGTTTAAACTCTGCTGATTCATGTGATGACATGATACATCACAACTCTTCCCATTCTTCATCTGGAAACAAAATTGACAGCATTTGTGAAGTATCCACAACAAATACTAGTACACCTATGTCCGGTTTGAAAGAAGGAAAAGAGCTTATTGGAAGTTCTGTAAGGGACTTAATGAGGAAAAAGCGACGCTCCGGAATTCAACCATGTGGGGTTTCTGGAGCAAAGAAGATTCTTTTGTCAAAGGACCTTCAAGAGGAGGCATATCTCTGTCCAAAGCAGCTAGATTTTCATACAGTGCATGAAGGAGAAGTAGTACCACTTGGTGAAACTATTGCAAGCGCATCTGTGACTAATCAACCAGTTCCAAGTCACGAGAGGAGTTCATTTCCTTCAACATGCTCATCAGAGGTATTCTTCTGGGATTTGTGCAATTTGAGTTGAAGTGATATATTACTTAAGGTATATGTGCCATTGCAGTGAATTGGGAATTTTTGCTTTTCAGGTGAGACCAAGTGATAAGGTGCTTGTAGGAGCTTCTGTTGTAAGTGGAACTTTTAGGTCTCAGATCTTTGCCTTTGCCTAATGATTCCTGCTCACGATCTGTGGATGATTATTACCAGGGCAATTTCCCAACAGTACAGCAGCTACCTGGAGTCAGTTGTAGCACTTGCAGAATTCCAATTAGTGAAGTGGATGTGAATCTGGTGCAGGCTAACAATCATGCCAGTGTTGAACAGGACAGACCTACCTGTTTGTCAGTGCATGATAATTTACTGTACAAATCAGTTGAAAGTAAAGGAGGGCCTTCTGAAGGGATCTTAAGCAAGAAACCCAGTATGATTGATGGGATGAAAGACTTATCGGATGACCTGTCACATCAAGGTTTGGTATAAACAAATAATCTTTTACTGCAAAAGCATTTCTGACTGGTTTTATCATGCTTGATTAGTATGTCACCATGGAAACTTAGGATTACAAGTATTTTCATGTTTGGGCTGCCAAAATTAATACCCTGCATATTGTTGATGCTCATTACAACTTCTTCCCTGTTGTTCTCCACGTGGACTTGACTCTTGAGTGAACAAGACTGGAAATCTTTAACAAAAGATTGCTCATTTTCTATATGACAAGGGGACTGCGGGGCTCATGTACGGGATTGGTGGACACACTGCAGTCTCCATTATCCTCTAATATTTGTCAGTTTCTTAGAGAAAATTGAGGAAGATGAAACCAAAAATTGTATAGTCAGATATACGTCTTCCTCTACCTAGAACGTGGTTGTATTTTCTTCTCCATCACCTGCCTGTTTTGCTCATAGTCTTTGTTTAGCATCTCATACCTCCGTGTCATTTTGAGGCCGCTGTGTTGGGCAGTTTCACCCGTGTCTGTGTCATTGTTACGCGGCGTTTCTTGCTTTAGTTCATCTTTTTCCTTTTTGTTCCCTAAGGTATGGATACATATAAGATTCTTCCATTTTTCTCAGACTACTGCCTACAGAGGAAAGAAGATCAGTGCCAGTCCGTTCTTAAATTTCATCAAGAAACTGTTACTGGTGTTCCTACTCTTTACCAGAATGATGGTTCAGTCTTGTACTTACTGACAACTGTTTTTTCGCCACCTTCCGTCGATAGTGTCCAAAATTGGCTTTCGCATCTGCAACCACAAAATACTACAGATGATAATCCAGGTATGAAGAATGATTACTTATGAGCAGCTTATGTCAGTTAAGGTCAACTCATGTGATCTACGTTTGTGCCCTTGGAATTTAGGTCCCCTGGAGAGGAATGTCCAATTATCACTGCCAGAATCCTCTTCCATACGCAGTGATGGCTCTGGGTTTTCACAGGAGGGAAACGATACCCAGGATAATGAGAAAATGTTGCCCGAGTCCCCAAAACCCCATGAGTTACGTAGGATAAACACACGAGGCTTTCCGGCTGATGTTCATCACGAGAAATTACGTGAATCAGAAATCGCGTTCTGTGCAAAGCCATTTTTGGATCCGAGGAAAGACGACCATCCAACGGTTAAGACAGAAACTGTTATTTGTCATCCAAATGAAACGTGTCTTGGACGAAGTAATTTAAGAGAAAAAGAACACATGGAAACCTGGCAAGATGTCTCTCAGATTTCAGGCCCAGAAAGAAGATCGAAGCTTACTCCTCTTAGTCAAACTGGCTTTCGGGATCCTGCTAGTGTTGGTGCTGGCCAGCAGCTAACTTTGTTGAGCATAGAGGTGTCATTTTGTTGTCATCTTCATTCCACCTTTTTAACTCGTAGTTTTATATACCATCTAGATATGAGATACATTTGTTTTTGGGTGATGAGACCTCTATCCTTGAAAATGGGGATGACTACTAAATGTTATTCAATGTTTCAAGTGTTAAAGATGTTAAGTTACAAAGGAGCCTCCTTTTAGTACAGGCTTATGTTGTAGCAGATCATCTCTGAAAACTTTGGCTGCTAGTATGACTTACTGGAGTAGCATGTCTGGAGACGACCATTTACACAATATATTTTGTTTTGCAATGTTCACTTGCTCCAAGTTTTCACATACTTGATTTTGTTCTGGTTAACAGATTCACACGGAATCAAGAGGAGATCTTCGCCCTGATCCTCGGTTTGATGCCATCAATGTTATTTCTCTTGCTATTCAGGAGGATAATGATCATGTTCCTGAAGCTTTTGTGCTTTTGAGAACTAGTGCAGGGGAGTCGTGTAGGAGGTCAGTGGTTGTACTTATAAATGTGCATTAATTAGTTTGACAGTTCTGAAATATCCGGTCTTAGGTTTTATAAATCTGAAGTTAGTTGTTTTCCTAATCATTGGTTGTTTTCTACTGTAGGAATCTTGATGGAATATCTGGTTGTAAGGTGGTAACTGTCTCTGAGGAGAAACTCTTGTTCCACCATCTCGTGAAAATAGTTAGATCCTATGATCCAGATGTTTTGTTGGGTTGGGAAATTCAAGGTGGTTCGATTGGCTATTTAGCTGAAAGGGCTGCACATTTTGGTTTAGGTCTATTGAGTAGCATATCTAGGACGTCTACTCCTGATAAAAAAACTGCATCTGGAACGTCAGTTTCTCCTGTAAAAGATATACCAGATAATTTGCTACCTGAAGCATTAATGTCCGAGATGGTTGTTCTTGAGGATGCAATAATCGATGATGAATGGGGTCGAACTCATGCCAGTGGGGTGCATGTGGATGGAAGAATTGTTCTAAATTTCTGGCGGCTGATGCGAGGAGATATCAAGCTTAATATGTATACCATTGAGGCTGTAGCTGAGGCAGTGTTGAGGCGCAAAATTCCTTCCATTCCTTACAGAATATTGGCACAGTGGTTTTCAAGTGGTCCTGGACGAGCGAGATTTCGTTGCATCGAGTATGTCTTAGGAAGAGCGAAGCTGAACCTTGAGATAATGAATAAGCATGATTTGGTAAGTCGACGTTTTGTTGCAGAATAGACCAAGCAAAACCTGTTTGCAATTAACATACTGAAATCTGTTAAGATTACAGCTATAATTGTCTTAGCTATATTAAATTACTTGTTTGGTTTTTGTACTTCTGCAGATAAATCGAACATCGGAGCTTGCTCGTGTTTTCGGCATTGACTTTTTCTCGGTTCTTTCTCGAGGTTCGCAGTATCGTGTTGAATCTATGCTTCTGCGATTAGCACATACACAGAACTACATTGCCATCTCGCCTGGGAATCAGCAGGTTTTTTGCCTTCTCATTTTAAGCCTGTTCTTTTGTATTGTGTGGGTTTTATTTCAGGGTGAACTCAGGTTCCGTCTTGCAAACCTAATTTTCTTCTTCTTCTTCTAGTTTATTTTTTTCCTAAAATGAAATTCTGGGCGTAACCCAATACGCTTTGCTTTACAGAGCACATACTGAAAATTAATTGAAAGCTTGTACGCTAACAGAGTATAATAGCAGATATTTCTTAAATTTGGATTTGGTTACTTTTTTGTTGCTTCTGCTCAGTTATGTCCTAATAATTCCTTAAGTACTCGTATGGTCATGCTGTGTACTAGTGTGCAATGTTTTTTGAAGTGAAGTACCTAGTATCATAAATGTTATTTACAATGACTGAGTCAAATTTTGATCAGGTAGCTTGCCAACCTGCAATGGAGTGTCTACCTCTTGTAATGGAACCTGAATCTGGTTTTTATGCGGATCCAGTTGTTGTTTTGGATTTTCAATCTCTTTATCCATCTATGATAATCGCTTATAATCTCTGCTTCTCGACATGCCTTGGTAAAGTCATGCCTTCCAAAGAAAATATACTTGGTGTCAGCAAGTATGTGCAAGATCCCCAACTCTTGGCAAATTTGAAAAATCAGATCATGCTTACTCCTAATGGTGTCATGTACGTAACTTCAAAGGTATTTTCTCACACAAAGCTTCCTTTTGGTCTTTTCTCGAGCAATTTAGTTGCCAATTGTAGTCTTGGTTGGGTTATGGGTTGCACTTGATCCGATATGTACACGATATAAGCAGCATATGTTTGTTCATTACAGATTCGAAAAGGTGTGCTACCCCGGCTGTTGGAGGAAATCTTATCCACTAGAATCATGGTGAAACAAGCAATGAAGAAGTTAACGCCTTCACAACAAGTACTGTCTAGGGTGAGTAGTACTTTGTGACTTTGATTTTTCTCCTTGAACTTTCCCACTGTTGATGTCATTTCACCCACTTTGGACCTTGGCCCAACAATTATGCCGATCACAGCAGATGGTCTCGCCCAGGCTCCCCATAACATTTTTTTCTTCAGAATTGCAGGCGCTAATCCTTACACGCCCTTGATTCAGTTGGCATGGATATTAAGTTCTAAGCTGATGGAGTATTGATTTTTATCTTTCTTGCACAGATATTTAATTCAAGACAGCTTGCTCTTAAGCTTATTGCCAACGTAACTTATGGTTACACAGCTGCTGGCTTTAGTGGCCGCATGCCTTGTGCTGAGCTTGCTGATAGTATTGTACAATGTGGTCGTAGAACTCTGGAGACAGCCATTTCTTTTGTAAATGCACATGAAGAATGGAAAGGCAGAGTAATATATGGTGATACTGACAGGTACTGAAACATCTGATAGGAATTATGTACTTGTTTGAAATTTCTAGACTACTTTGGAAGTAGTAAATAATCTATAGTGCCTTTTTTCTTGGCTCAGTCAATTACGTAAATCCTTAGCCTTCAGAATCTTCTTGGTGGTTCCAATGTGTTAACAAAATCCAAAATGACCTATAGTCTTTCATCTGCCGGATTCGATCACTTTTATCCCATGTCATGCTTTACACTGTATGTTGTGTAACTCCTTGACATAATAATATCCATTTTTTTGTAGCATGTTTGTTCTCCTTAAAGGACGATCTGTAAAGGAAGCTCTCTTAATTGGACAAGAAATTGCATCTGTCATTTCGTCAATGAATCCATATCCCGTCGCATTGAAGATGGAGAAGGTTTATCACCCCTGTTTTCTCCTTACAAAGAAACGGTATGTTGGGTACAGCTATGAAAGCCCAGCCCAAACTGAACCTTCTTTTGATGCTAAAGGTATTGAGACTGTGCGAAGAGATGGTTGTGGAGTAGTATCGAAGACATTGGAACAATCACTAAGACTTTATTTTGAACAACAGGACATATCTAAGGTAATAGCTAAATTTAATTTAACTTCAGCAATTGTGCTTATGAACTCTTTTCTTAATCTCATTGTTGAGTGATCTCCTCCAGTAAAACAGCAACATCTTTCCTGCACTTATTTCAAATATGATTTCTGGGAACGTTGGCTAATTTGGATTTTTCGTCTATATATTTTGGTGTGATACCCAGGTTAAAGTATATTTACAGCGTCAATGGACACGTATACTGAGCGGTAGGATTTCTCTTCAGGATTTCGTGTTTGCAAAGGAGGTCCGCTTGGGTACATATAGTACTAGGGCCTCTTCCCTTCCTCCAGCTGCAATCGTTGCTATGAAAGCAATGAGAGCTGATCCTAGAGCAGAACCGCGATATGCCGAACGAATACCTTATGTTGTAATCCATGGGGAGCCGGGAGCACGGCTTGTTGATATGGTTGTAGATCCATTGGATCTCTTGCAGATTGATTCCCCTTTCAGATTAAACGATCTTTATTATATCACCAAACAAATAATTCCGGCTCTACAACGAATTTTTGGGCTTGAAGGTGCAGACTTGCACCAGTGGTTCTTGGAGATGCCTCGTCCAGTTAGGCCGCCAACTGGTAAACGTCAGAACTATGCACTGAATGGACAAAGAAACCGAATAGATTACTACTATCTCTCCAAACACTGTATCCTGTGTGGGGAGTTAGTTCAAGCATCATCTCGTTTGTGTGAAAAGTGCTCTGGAAAAGGACCAGCTGTAGCTGCTGCTGTGATAGGCAGAACCTCGAGGCTAGAGAGGGATATCCAACACCTTGCTGCAGTAAGTTAATTCATTTTCTCTTGTACATGATTGGAAATACGGTCATTGCAATGCTTCATAAGTTCTTTACATGGGACTGACAGTCGAGCTTGGTGTCACTAAGGAAGTGATTTCCCTGTCAGATATTCAGGCCTAGCCTAATCCTACCCTTGGGTAGAAATTTTAAGCATGCTACTACATAGGATTGAAATTTTGCATTCCTGGTTTAGGGTTTAGATCTGTTGCCTGATTATGGCCAACGTAGAAATTCTATGTTAGCTCTTAATTACCTGAGTCCAAGTCTGCGGATTTGTTACGAGACCTAAAGTAAGATCACTGAATGATAGGGTTTAAAACGTTCAACATCAGTTCTAGCTCAACTTAACTTCTCCCTGGTTCTACTTTGTACATCTCTTGTGTTAATAACTTTCTGCTGTGTGCCGGTGGTGTCCAACAGATATGTGTCCATTGTGGAGGTGGAGACTGGATCGTAGAAAGTGGAGTGAAGTGTACATCACTTGCATGTTCAATATTCTACGAGAGATGTAAAGTCCAGAAAGAACTTAATGCTGTTTCTACTGTTGCCACTGAAGTTGGATTCTATCCTAGTTGCATGGTGGAGTGGTTTTGACCTTAAGTCAGTCTCCTATTCAGTTCGTTGCCGATATTTTGTTTTTCAGGTTATCCCGTGTACAGTAATATGTTATGCTTTATCATTAACCTTCATTCTTACAAATGTATGTAAAATTTTACAAGTGTAACTAAATTGATGTTGTACTATAAAAATAGTGATAAGAGTATATATCATCTTACTGTCAGCACTTCGGACAAGGGTATCTTCTCATTTGTCTCTACATCTGTCCCTTGCAATTCTCAAAACTTCAGGGGGAAGAGATAAAAGATAGCCTGGATTTGTTTATTGCTTACTGTTAATCTCTTTGGCCCTATGGCTAGGAATCCAGCCAAGCCTGGAGGTGGAAAACATGGAACCACTATGGCTCTTGGCTGGGAATAGATGGCTTCTAGTGCCGGCACTGAGCCAAAGTTGACGAAGGTCAACATCAAGCGAAGAGGGGCATCAAAACTGTCATTTGCAATGTAAACTTTTAATAAGTATTTACATTTACTATTGTGGTTTGGTTTGTAATAAGTAGTAAATGAAGGGGCAGGATATAGAGAATTTATGTAGAAACAAAAAGGGTTGCACATTGGGTCGGGTGGGTAGGGTTTTGCCTAAACCCAAAGCCAACCCACCATAAGGTGGGTTTCAAAATTGATTACCCAAACCCAACCCACCTTACAATGGGTTGGGTTTTAACCTAACTCAACATTAAGGTGGATGGGTAGAGTGGGTTGGTGGGTTACCCACCAAATTTAATCCAAAATTTTGGCATGCACTACAAATATTTGACCCTCGCCAGAAACGTCTATGAATCAAAATCTACCGGAAACATCTATAAATCAAAACTACCAGAAACGATTAGAAAATTTATAACAAGGGTTCAATATGATGAAATTAAGTCCAAGAGAGACGGAAGAGAAGAATGAAGAAAGAGAGTAAGGGTTGTCGCAGCTGCAAAAAAAGAGTAAGAGAGGGGGAGGGGAGGAAAAAAAAAAAAAAAAGTTTTCGTTTTTTTTTTTTGTTATGTATAATCCTATGGACGGCTGAGATATTAGGATGAGGGATCGATAAATCTAAGGATAGAGAATTATGTGGTGGGTTGGGTAGGGTGGGTTTTGCTCTAACCCAAAACCTACCCACCTAGGGGTGCGTTTAAAAAGCAGTGACCCAAACCCAACCCACCATAAGGGTGGGTAGGGTTTGGGTCGTTTTTTTTTTTGTTGGTCGTGGGTTGGGTGGTGGGTTAGGGTTGGGTCTGTGCAGCCCTAGAAACAAGTGACTAATTTAATGTGTTGCAGTCCAATTTTGAGTCTACTCAGTGCCCCTATTCTCTTTTGATTATTACAATTATGTTGCACATAATACTAGCTTATACGTATGACCATTATTGTCAAATGCTACCACTATCCTAGCAAATCGCCACTCCGTTTTCTCGCATTTTCTGCCGAAGGAATTATTCTCTTTTTTGTCCGCCTTTATCAAACTACCGGTAACAACCCACCTAATGTCAACGTTTGTTGACTTGGTCCAATAACTCAAGAACAAAAAGATGCAGAAAGTATAAGCCAAAAAAGAGAGCGTTACACAAAGAAAGAAAAACAAAACAGCAACAACCCAAGTCCCAAGGCGCCCGATACAATAAACAAGAGGGCGGTAGGCGCCACGTACATCCAGTATACAAACCTAACGCAGATGGAATAAGGTGTACTCCTCAAGTACCCGTATGAATGCCTCTTCAACAACATCGAGCTTCTGAAGAGCCTTTTGTGCGCAGCCTTACGACCGGAGGCATCCTCAACAGCAACGCACCGAGTAATAACGGCTTCACATTCGAAACACGTAGACTTGGAAGCATCCCTACGAGAAGAAACGATGGTGATACCAGTCTCCAAAATCTACAATTGAGCAACAATCTGAACAAGATCCGTCGTGCATGCACCGAGAGAACATCCTAAGGACGGTCCTGCGAAAAAGCAAGGAAAAATCAGAAAAAGCAATAAATGAAAACAAAAGAGAAAAGATCGTACAAAAACATAGTAACCGCTCATATTATTATACGTAAGAAAAACAGAAGGAATAGAACCAACATGCATTCATTGAGGAACAGGAGGATTCAGAAGAACTTCATCATTATTCCACCCAGTAGGGATATTCTTCGAAGCATTAAAGTCAGATGAATCTCTAGTAGCGTCAGAAGAAGCCTTCTTACCGGCCATTTTTTCAAAAGAACAAAAGAAGAATTCCTTTTCAAAAATGAAGAAAAAGATTTCCGAGGAAGAGATAAATAACTGCTTCATCACTAGCTATTTATAACTCCCCAAAACTAAGTGAAAATGCAATTCACCCTCGGAACATGAAACGACATAACGCACCACCAGCGGCAACCGCACCAACATATATAGCGCCTCCGATAACAAGAAGGGAAAATCCGCCAACAACAAAGAAGACATCTACACAAACATCCGCACCAACAAACCTGACCAAGGAACGAACTGCACAACGTCCGTCGAAGACAGAGATTACCATGAAGACATCATATATTCTTCATCGACAAAAGGTTAGTAGGAGTGGTGGCATATATGGAATTTCTTATATTCCACTTATTCTATCTTTCGAAATAGTCGGCTACTTTAGTAGTAACTATAACATATTGAGATGCATGTATTCTTGTCTACATATCCATGAGTTATGTTGGTATGCTTTCCAAGTGTTCTAAGTTTACAAGATGCATATGAGATAGATTCAATACACTTTCTATTGCAATGGTTTGCTTGCCTATCAGTATAGGAGAATGGTGAATCTAAGAAGTATACTCTATAACAGAGTCATGGATTATAGTTCAGGACGTAACCACGTCTAAGTATGGAAATTGGCCCAGCCCAAGTACTTTGAGCCATTAAAAACCCTAAATTGGCATCACGCGGTTTGTGAACTGATGCGTGTCGAATTCGCACAAATATACTTAAGTCCTTAACCTTCACAATAAATAAGATAGTACAATGGTAAGAACAGATTCGATCCACAGAGAGAGATTGGTTATCAGTTGTATTTGAAAACTTAAAAGTAACCAAAGGGGGGGATGTTTGTTGTTTTAAACTAAAAAGCAAAATAAAATAAAAGCAAGTAAATAGACGCAAAGAATAATTTGAAGTAATCAAGAGTGGAGAATATTGGTTAAGGGTTCATCTTAAATTGCTTAACATGCATATGAATAATATATGGAGTGTCCACTAGTTCTATCATCATCAAAAGCCCTAGAATACATCATCGCGAAAATATTCCGAAATTTCCTAATGTCATCACACACCATAACGATGAATGTGTGAATACTACGTAGAGAATAACTCGACACCATGAGCAATCGAGTCAACTCTCTAAGAGCACTAAGTTTTGTGAAATAGGCTAATCAATGCAATGAACCACCATGAATGGCTCATTCAACAAAGGTTGTATCCTACATATGACTCTCGAAGCTATCACCACCTCAATAATCATATTGTGCTATTTATGAATAGGTTCTTCAACTATTTCGTATCTCCAAACCTAGTTCTAGCAATAGGTATAAACATAATCTAACTCAATTGGCCACTTGAATCAAAATACATTCAACCTTAGTGTAATACATCAATCATACACTCATACATAAAGTAGAATAAAATCGATGATGAATATGAATAAGTTTAACTCCATAATTAATCAAAACATGTCTTGCAATTAAAAGACTACATCCTCAACCAATAATAAAGAAATTAGCTACTCATGTTCTTAATGAAATCCATAGAAAGTAATAAAAAAGTGCTAGAAATCATAAAAACCCGTTATCCCGACGCTCCAATATTTCTCCCAAAGCTCCACCTCGAAAAGCGTGCCAAACCCTAGCTTTTTCTCCACCTCGGGAAGCGTGCCAGGAACTCTTCTCCCAAACTCAGCGTCTCCTCTTCTGAACGTCTGTGCCCTTCTTATTTATTCACGTCCCAATCTTAGTTTAGGAAATCCTAACCCATCCAACTCGAAGCCCAATCGTCTACATCAACCCAACAACTCATCTGGGCCAAAACCAAACAGCTGAGCCCATTCCCTTCGCCTCTTCACTTGTCTGTCCCGGGAACCCGACAGACCTCTCCACGCCACACGTGCGCAAGTCACGTTCTCCATCTTCTTCGTCTTCTCGCCTTGTTTCACAGCAAAACAGAACCTGACGGCAAGAACACCAGCAGCAATAGCAATGGCAATGGCGTCGTCTTCATAGAGCTCGGCAACATCAACAATAGCAGAATCTGGAGGTCCTGAATAGCGAACAGCAGCAACTTCTTCTCACCTCAGCAGCATCGCCATTAATGGCCGACAGTATCTTCGGCAGCAGCAGCAGCAGTAATGGCAAACGCCATTTTCTTCCTTCTCGACTCCATCATCTGAGACAAAGCATCATCTTCACAGCCAACAGCAGCAGCAACACTGGCGACAACAACAGCAGCAACAACGAAAGCAACAGCAGCAACTTTCTCGCCGGCGTCAATGGCAGACGCCATTTCCTTCTTCTGATCTGACTTTTTGATATATAATAGTCCCAAACGATCATCCTGAAACCCCTTTCAATCCTCAGAACATCACCAATCAACCCAATTGGAACTCAGATGAACTCCCGTCGGCAATGTGATTTGGCCCTTTTTTTTCTGGAATTTGGGCCTGTTTCTAAGGTGCCCCTTAACGCCTTAAAGAGGTTGGAGATAACCAGTCGGCCCCTTTCGTATCAAGTGTGCCCTAAAATCAGTTCTATCCAAGCCTCTCGTAATTCTTGTCTGCGACCCTTTTGAGCTTGTATTCTTCTCGTGTTCAAGACCACCAACTCCATATGACTCCAAGTTGTGAATTGAGTCGTTTTTGCTTCATTTTATTAAATATGATTTCAAAATACCTGCAAAATAGAAAATGGTTAAAATAAACAATGTATGAGGCTTAAGTCGACTAAAGTGTATCAATTAGGTACTCTTGAATAGGTGTTTTGCACACCTATCATGAACCTGTTCCGTACAAGAGCCCTGGATTTTCCCCCTGAACTCCAAACAACAAGCTCCGACTTTTTAGCACGAATATCTTTTGCGGTGTAACTAACGAATCTCAATGGTTCAATAAAGTTTCAGTTGTTCACATCTCTATTGGAACCTTATCTTGAAGCAGTTTAAGAGCTAACAAACTGCTTGGCAGATAAACGATAAAAGGTTTCCAAGTGTGATTATACTGTGAGAATTTAAGTGCAAGTAACATAACGGGCTCGTTTACACGACCACTAGCTAACTAGCGCAAGGAATCTATTTCTTTATTCCTAAGCAACCTATCTTATTGGATGATATAAACCAATGAATCTCGAACAAAAAAACCACAAGCATCAAGCAGACGTAAAATTTCTCTGAGGAATTCTGCGTAACCTTTTTACAATCTGGTGTAGGCTTGTTGTGGTAATCATCCTCTATTAAGTAGCAGTTCCTCTGTGGGATTTACCTAACGACTATAAAGACTTCTCGTGAGAGTTGGGAAGCATAGGTAGGCGATAACATACCTTTGTTGTAATTATCATATTAACCTGTAACTTTGGTAGATTCAGCTTGTTCTTGTCTATTCTACGGTCCTTCTCTTCTGCAATAAGGCCATTCAAGAACAGTTAAGCGACAACAAGGTTTTAAAGATGTTACTATTACTTTATCCCATAGTATACTAACTGTTAACAGTGTTGAATATAAACATAAATAATCACATCAAGGGCCCTCGTTCCCATCTCTCTCTTGGATCAGAGAAGCAAGTCTAAGGAATTCACCGAAGCCCTTTACTGATGTAATATGATACTTACCTAAGTGAGCAATATAAATCAACATAAATCTCTAAGTTAACCAACGATAATGAATAATATAGCTAAATTATCACTTGACACGAAGATATAACGAGGTTCGGCACAGTGTGTGCTTTATTCCTCGGGGTAACTATCTATTTGATCTCATTATTTAATGAATGGATTACAATGGTGTATTTGTGAACTAAGAAATGGATCTTTCTCTACAGAAGAGTAATAACAACTATACTTGTTTTTTTCCCCCCAAGTTTGTGCGACCCCTTCTCAATAGCTGAGAGGGGTATTTATAGTAGTTTGGTGGAGAACCCCTCTTTGCTATCTATGTTCCTTTTATTACTTGATGATCTTTGTTGATTGTTTGACCTCGTCCACCGCCTTCACTATCCTCTCCAATGATGGCACCTCTTAGTGGAGTTTATATTTGTTGTAGTAATTCCTTCATATCTTCGATGTTCAAATGTTTATCCCTTCGGTTACTTTATGTCGCTTCCTTGCCCGTTCGTTGGTCAACATGTGTCTATGTTCTTCTGACGATGCATTGAGTGTTGAAGTGACCATTGCAACACGCGTCTGTCATGCCAGAGCCTACCGAGGCTATCTTCATCATGTACATCTATTTTCATCATCCCTCGTGATGAGATAAAGTGACTTTGGGGAATTTTATGTGCTTTGTATTCTCCTTGTTATCGTGCTCCCGACTCTTCAGGCTTGGCCACGTGTACATCGAATATTATGTATTAACAGTTTGCCCCTTTTCTTTTAGTTATTACCTGGGGTATATTGGAAGAAAACCCTCCTTTTATGCCACCACTTTCCCATTTTCGATACGTGGTCCCTTTCTTTAATCGTGTGCTAACTCCTCCTCGTATCTCGGGTCAGTTACCAATCATTCACTAGTCTTATAAATAAGAGAGAGAGAGGATTTTATTCTTTAACTTTAACATTTTCTTCTCTATCTTTTATTTTTCTCTCAGTCGCTTCAGTTCCCTTTGTCTGCAGATCCCTCTCTCATTTCTCTTGTTAGATTCTTCCTTCTGGTGTCGATCTTCTTTGGGGTAAGTTATGATCATCTTTCTCTTATTTGTATCGTAATGTTTTGATGATATCTGAATGGTGTACGTGCTTCATGAGATTTTTTCGAACTGTTCATCTTTTGTGTGTTTTTTGTTCTTCATTTTTTCCGTGATATGATGATTTCACGACTGTTGTTGTGGTTTGATTGCTCTATAACTGTGGTTATTTCGCCTATGTTTGCAATTTCAGACTTTCTTTTTCTTGCCTGAATTTCTACTTCCCTGTACTTGATTGTTCTTCACTGCTCTTGGCTGTTCTTCATATTAGGGTTTATATTCCATAAATGACGAAGAAGAAACTGGGGCTTCGTCACCATCTTCTTCGGTTGATCGTGGGGATCCTTTAGTCATAGTAATGGACGAGGATGCCTCTGGGGTTCTTCCTCCGAACTATGAGTTATCAAGGCTTCAACCCCAGGCGACAAATAGTTATCGTCACCGGACTATCGACTACATCAAGAATACCTTCCATCTTGAAGGCTTTGAAGTTTCTTTGTACGGTGACGTTGATGTCTTGACCGAAGACATGATTTATCATTTTGACTATGATGAGAATAACCTTCTTACTACGGTCGGTCAGCTTGTCGCTGGATTAATTCTTCCACTCTTTAATCCCAAGGATACTTTCTTCTTTGATGTGTTGTCCAAGCATGATATTCCTTCCACAAAGTGTCAAGTCCGAGGTATTTTTCAATATACTAGGAATTTCCTCAGGATTCTCCGTGAGTGTTGGCTTCGTAGCAAGGGCGAAACCATGATGAAGTGATATGATCCCTTTGTGGGGAATTTGGTACTGTTTCCACGGACTAAACTCCTGAGAATTTCAATGCCATGTGGGCATATGGTATTCAAAGTAAAATCTCTTGCCTTGGGTTGTTGGTCATCGTCGGCTTTATCCTCCTGGTATTCCTTTGTTATTGAAGGAGTGTGATGACATCAAAGCTATTTCGGTTCCTGGTTATGAGGGTTTGACATTTCCTATGGAGAAGAAGATTCGTTCGGACCATGATAAACGATGGATGCGTACCCCTTTAAGGATAAAGGGCCTTTGGTTTGCTGGCTTCAAGAAGGATTCTTCGGGTCTTGGATCCCGAGGCCTTTGTCTGAGCTTCCTGAACAATACTGTGGTTTTGTTGCTTGGGTTTTCAATAAGTTTTCTTCTCGGGTATACTTTTGTTTCCTTGAATATTTTTTATTTTGATTGTCATCCATGTGCTTTGCTTTAACCTTCGTTTGCTTTGTTTTTATGTAGACTCCTGCCCCTTCTTCCGGTACTGGTGGAACTGTTCGTTTTTAAAGGAAGAAGGCTACTAGTAAGAAGGTAGCTGCCAAGCCTGGTAAGGGTGTCGTATCTTCTCAAGGGAAGGATGGTAGTTCTGCTTCTTTGTCAAAGGTATGGCTTGTT
>JAJJMA010249114.1:0-10837 GCA_023529015.1 Papaver nudicaule
ATTCATAATATTACCCAATTACGATCAAATATGTTATTCTAAATTACTGCTTCAAATGGGCATTACTTGTTTGAATAAAACAAAGATTAGTCTATAATTTATCCAACCTCTTGAAATGTTTCTTTGTCACTGTATGAGCATCATCCACCAGCTACACCCACTCCCACTTCACCATAACTGAAATATCATCCACTATCCTCTACGAAGTCACCACTAACTGAATCCACTATCCTCTACGAAGACCATAATACTCAAATAATAGCACAAATTGTTTTAAAGTTCATTGAAGTAACTCAAAAAAACAAAACCTTTTTTAGCTCTGCCACAAACCAATTTACAATTTCTTAGTTATGGAGGAAAGAGCTTGGGCATTGAAACTAAACTTCTGATGACAAAACAAAAAATCAGGTAATGTTTTCCGTTTCATGAATAGAATTAAGAATAATAACTAATATCGTACATGAAATTCACCCCACGAACACCATTCTCAAATGCAATATGTCATACCTTCCCACGGCACACCCATTTTCAATAAGATGTAGCATGTCATAGCGCCATACCTCCCAATATTTTCTGAATGTATACTCCATGATTAGCAACAGTTTCGCATTTCAAACAATGTAAAATGTAGTTGTCTAGTTTCTAGCGGTGCGTGGATGCCTTGGTTACGCAGTTTACGAACAGAAATATACTTTGACAAATTGTATAACTGAATTGAGTTAGTATATATCTGTTTAATCACATAGGCCTATGGGGGAAGCAAAGATTAAATAGATATATACTAACTATATTCAGCTACGCTTGCTACCTGTTAAGTTGCTTTGCATTGTGTACTCGCAACTACATCACAACACAGGAATCCCAGAATGACTTAACTCATGACCGACACAATCAACGTATCACTGATTTTCTGTCAAAAGGAATCCAGTCAGCTATTTTACTAACTGATGAAGTTTTTGGTGTACTGGAAGAGACCCCTTCGTTAAAACATTGTTCCCACCAATAAAGCTACCTGCACCACCCATTAGAAATGATAAGGAGGCGGACTATACACAATAGGATTGTCCAATGCCGGTACATTATTAAGATAAAAAGTTCAAATAGTACCCACAAACTTTGTTTCCGTATCTTCACACACCACCATGCACTTCATATAACAAAACATTAATAACAAAATATGAAAGCAACTCAACATTCACAAATAAGCATGCTTTAACAGTGAAGAACTACACACCGTTTATGATATTTAGATGACATTCCCCTCTAGATACATCAATGTAACTAACAGTGAAGATCTACATACCATTTATGGTATTTAGATGACATTCCCCTCTAGATACATCAATGTAATTCTTCTTCCATTCCCTATATAAATTGTGACGTAGAAATGTCCAGTCAAAAAGTTCAAAATAACAAAATTTCCAGATTGCATAGATTTGTTGACTCGGACACTGGAAATCCGAGTAGGTAGTCTATGGTCGCAGTTGTGCAACATCTATAAACCAAAAGGAAGCACCCAATTTCCGAATTCCAACCATGATGGCTCATTGGATTGAACTGAATCCAAGTGATTTTCTTGACAATTAGAATCAAATAACAAATGTAAACTAAAAGGTCTGAATCCTGTGATATTTACCACACTATAACCGATGGCCAAAGACTTGTTTTTGGCCTAAAAACAACAAATGCGAAGAAGTTCAATAAAAATCAAAGCCAATTTTCATGTATGCTGTTCAATCCACATGTAGGATATGTTAAGAAGATATTAAAGTCAAAAGAGGGATGTATTACCTTATTCCAGTTGTTTAATGGCCATTTTCTTCTGATGGTACTCGACAGTTTTGCAAAGTAAACCAATCAGTCTGATAGACCATAGACGAACAAACTATTATGGAGTATAAAACTCTAAGCTCGCCCAAACCCGGGATCGTAAGGAAATTTTTTGGCTATTCGATTCGAGGGTCTCGACTGAAGATTAAAATCTGTACACAAAAGAAAGATCAAAAAATTAGTTTTAAATCCATGAACTGAATTCAGACCCATTGTGTGTTAATCATTCTTCTCCGTGGGTACTATTTGGACTTTTTTTCCGGACCCATGACTATCGCCTAATTGCTTAATTAGACACGAAGGAAAATTTTTGGCTATTCGATTCGAAGGTCTCGACTGAAGATTAAAATCTGTACACAAAAGAACGATAAAATTAGCATATAAACCGTGCATCGACATCAGCCAGTCTGTCCAACCGGTACACACTCCTTTCCATCAAATGTGCTTATGGTTTTTGGAGATCAACAAAGCTGATTTCTCATTCGAATGAAGCTATCGTCCATTATATTCATCTGAGTTACAAACGATGTAAGAAAATATAATAAGACAGATCAATAAAGATGCCAGCAAATCAATTGACATCATGATTAATAACTATAACTGTTAGTTTAGGTCCACTCAACAAACGGAAACAAATATCAAGAAACCATACAAATTTATAGCAAAATGGCCTAGGTTTTTTGGGGCTGTGGTCCTCCAAGAAAGGCTCAAACTTTCGACCTTAGGATCGCTTTCTATATAGCTATGAGACCTACGCGCTAACCAACCGTGCCACCGTATCCACTAAGCATAAATCCCAAACTACAGATGTACAGTATTGTACTTTCTCTCCATTGCCAAGCGGCCCTGTCATGAGCAGCAGTATGCGGTTTCCATCTGCTTAGAAATATCCTGGTTGACGGTTTTCATTCTATTGGCTGGATAATCAACTATAAGAATTCTAGTATGATGTGAGTTATTAAACTAATTTAAATAATACACGAACATTTAAAGTGATTAATGTACATACCCGATGCTACGGAAGTAGGTGTAGACCTTTTTATCCTCCCCCCTTCTGCTGGTTGTGTGATTTATTGGTACATCAACAATTGTTATAGTTCCTTTAGTGTAGCTGCGTACCCGAGCTAGCCAAAACAAAGATGTCCACACAAACCTTTCGCACCAAGTTTTCAAATAAACCAATATATGATTATTGTTCTGCAAAGACAATGAGAATTAAGTAAACACAATGGGTTTCTTTCTCCTAGCATAAACAACCTAGTTCATTGTTGATGGAAGGGTGTGAGTAGGCAACATCCGTCTATTTTTCAACTCAAACGTTTGTACAATTAAATCAGTACAATCCGTATGTTCTTCGTCGTAGTGAAAGATATGTTGTTTGCAGTAGTCATTCATTTGTATCTATAAACCTATTATTCGTACCCAAATTTTATAAGGGAGATAATCAAAAGAAAAAAGAAAGAATTGCCTAATCATAAGATAAGCTATGAGCAGTTATGACATACCTTGTACCTACATTGATACCCTGAGCACCTACTGCAAGGGCAGCAACGTACCTATATATGGTAATGGTACTGTAAAATTATTTGGTATTGTGATAAATGGGTCCCTGTTAGAAATGTTCACGTTAGTCGACACTCTACATCTACAGCACCTTGTACTTGAGTCGTATGACCTGATACTTCGCCATTCATTCTCGTTTCATGACATGTTCAATTGTTCATACATCTCCATTTAATGATCATGTGTATCGAATTTGTTTCAAGACTACAAAATGAGTTTCTTTGAAAAAAGAATTAAGTGTAAAAAAATACTATATGTTTTTAAAATTTGATGGAGAATATTGAGAGGTTGGAGTAAACTAATAAATATTTCATCTAATGTTTAGACCGTTACTTCTTTGAATATGACATCCACAAATACACCCCATAAACATTGTTTTGTTGATGCGGGAAGCACTTAGATTTAGAGTAGCATTTAATTGTTGGGGGAATTTTGTAATTGGGAATTTTGTAATCGGTAGTCAGGTGTTTTGGATAAAAGTCTTTAGCGAGTCTTTACCATAAACTTTTGTTTTGTTTAAACACAAAGGACCAATTTTGTCTATATTTATCTATAAGACATCTAAAGTTAGATATTGTTTTAGAAGACTCAAAATCGAAAGATACTTTTCTAATATTCTTTCATGGGTATTTCACCCAACTGATCAAGTCCACATCAGATTTAATTTTGTCAACTTGACTAAAATACCCTATATTCACATAAGCTAAACTGACAGTAACAAGAGTTGAGTTCTGCCACTCTTACAACCTTTGATTGACAGATAGAGACCATGAATTTCTTCAACGATTTGTAACAAAAGGGTGAACTTTCCAAATCAAATGATTTCCAGTCGAAATTTGGGATTTTTCTTAAATTGGGATTTTTCCAATCTGTTGTTGCTTTTTAATCTGATTTGGATTTTTCCAATCTTGCTTTTTAATCTGATTTGCATTTTTCAAATCTTGCTTTTTAATCTGATTTGCATTTTTCAATCTGTTGTTGTTTTTTAAAACTCCAAATTCAGAAGGGATTTTTCAATTTCTCCCTTCTGATTCTTCCTTTTCCTTCTAGAGATTACAGAGCATGAACAATCGTCATGCTATTTTAACCATGACGATTGATTCATAAAAATCAAAAAATCAATTATTCTGCTACTGTTAATGGAGGTAAAAATTGGGGTTTCTTTTTAGGGTTTTCATCGAGCTCAATGTTTGTTTGAAGTTGAATGTTATGTCTGTGATTATCCTCCTAATTGGAAACGAAGTGTTGATTGTTCATTACCTACTGCAACTCATACAGCTTCGTTGTCGAAACCCCGCATTTTTGCTTATTGTTTTGTTGTTTTATTAGATCTGTAATTTGTGTCAAATGTTTGGTTAATTGTCACAGAGAATTTACTTTCACATTGCTGAGTTGTTGTTTTAAAAACATTGTCAGCAGTTGTCTTAGATTAACCAGTTCCTTGAATTTTGACTGATTGTTGAAGGAGAGCAAATACTGATTGTATTTGTTTGTTTGCCTTTCCTATATATTATGGATTTTCTAGCAAGCCAGATGTTCCAGGCACCAAAAACACAAAGGCACTTATAATCTTCCCTGATTTTTAGGTCCAGCAGGTCTAGCAATGATTGAAGCATCTTGAATCTTCAGGAGCTGTAAGCACTGCAGTCATCCTGTATAAAATAGAAGATTAAACTCCAAACCTCTTTTGCAACCTGGCAACCAAAGATGATGTGGTTCGCAGTCTCTCTCAAGCTGACGCATCTGGGGCAAGCACCTGAGTTAGTAATGTTACGCGAATGAAGGAGGTCAAAAGTTGGCAGTCCCTTATTCATAGCTTTCCAATGGAAAAGCTTAGTTTTTTTAGGACATTTCCGTTTCCACACTTTGTTACTATAATTGTCACCAGTCTGGTGGCACTCAGTCATGATACGATACCCAGATTTAGCTGAATAGTGCCCTGATTTTGTATGCGGCCAAATAACTATATCTGGAATCGGATTGGTTGGAAGGTGAACACCAATGATTTGATGCGCAAGCTCAGTGGGAAATAATTGCGAAATCTTCTGATGATTCCAAGCATTAGAATCTGTATGCATAAGCGACGCCACATTGTTTTCCGGTAAAGGGTAGTTTTGTCGAGCTTCCTGAGAGCTTTGTCCCGGGATCCATGAAGCAGAAATAGATGTACTAAGCCCATTCCCAATGATAGCAGAGGTGTTATCCGTTAGTTATTCAGAAACCCTGACAATTCCTCTCCAAATATAGCTGCAAGCCCCCTGAGTGTTCTGAAGAACTGGAAAATTATTATCTTTGCACAAATATTTGCCATAGATTACCTTACACCACGTATCTTCCGGAGAATGCATGAGCTGCCAAGCCCTCTTAAGAAGCAAGGCTTTATTATGTGTCTTGCTTTTCCTAATTCCGAGACCACCTTGGCATTTTTGTTTTGTGATTTTTTCCCATCCAATTGTGTGTAGTTTCCTCGATTCCTCGTCGTGTCCCCAGAAGAAATCCCTTGTAATCGTGTCAATCTTTTTGTGGATGTGGTCCGGCAGCAGATGTGTCTGCATTACATGATTGTCAACAGGGGTCAGAGAAGTATTAATAAGAAAGGTTCTACCAGCAGGGTAAAGACATTTGGCCATCCAACCCCTTGTCTTCCTTCTATACTTATTCAACAAGTTTGTGAACATGCCAGAGCTTTGTCTTCCATTCCTCAGATGTACTCCAAGATAAAGAGGGGCGTCAGTTGTGATTGGGACCTTAAAAATCTGTTGGAGCCTTTGAAATTGGAGAATCATCAAGCTTCGGATGATGGATCAGTGAAGATTTGGCTCTGTTGATGCGTCCTGCAACCTAGCAATAATATTGAAGAACCTTGTTTAGGGTGTCACAAGTTATATCTGATGCGTTGCAGGCAATTAGAAGATCATCTGCATACATCAAGTGGAGGATAGACGGTGCATTTATCGCAATCCTGAACCCCTTCAAGTGACGAACCAGATTGGAAGACTGAACCTCGGCATAGAGTATGAATATGTATGGTGATAGTGGGTCTCCCTAACACAATGCTCTCTGAGGAGTAATGAGTCCTTGCAGAGTACCATTGACCAAAACAAAATAAGCAACTAAGGACACACAAATCATGATATACTCAATAAACCTGAGGGGGAAACCCATCGCCATTAGCATTCCCTTTATGAAGTTTCAGTCAAGTGTATCATAGGCCTTTTTTATATCAAGTTTTAGTGGAATTTTTGGAGCCTTAGATGTGCTTGATCTGATGTGGTGAAACAACTCCGCCGCAATCACATTAATGTTTTCATGAATTGACCTCTTAGGAATGAATGCACTCTTAAATGAGCTACGAGACACTGAAGAAGAGGGCCAATTCTTGCTACTAAGATTTTGGATATGACTTTGTAGACAACATTGCATAGACCAATGGGTCTGAGGTGATCAGCGGTGGTTGGGTTATCAATCTTTGGGATGAGCACAATGTTTGTGTGGTTGATTGACTAATGGAGTGTATTGTGATCGAAGAAGTGTTTCACCAACTCAAAAATCTGATTTCTTGTTGTCCCAGAAGAACTTGTAGAACTTGCTAGTAAAACCATCAGGTCCCGGTGGCTTTTCAGACCCAGTGGAAAAAAGTGCATCCTTGACATCTTGTAACGTAATATGGTTCATGAGACAGCCTGCCTGAGACAGAGTTAGTATGCCTATGACACCATCAAACAAATCTTCATTGGGAGTAGTTGGAGTCGCTGAATACTGTCTTTGAAACTGACTCGATAGTAGATCAGCTATGTCGCTGGGGTCCTCAACCCATCCACCAGTCTCAGTATGGAGAAGTCTAATGAAGTTGACTCTTCCGTGGATTGTTGCTTTTTTGTGGAAAAAGGTCGTGTTGAGATCCCCCTGTTGAAGCCACTGCACTCTAGATCTCAGTTTCCAGTATGTCTTCCAACAATTGAGCAGAAATTGCGGAGTTCCTCCTCCCTTTCAAGCCGGAATTCCAAATCATGACATGTTGCAACCGCACATCTTAACTGCGCTTTCTCAATCTCTGTTTCAGGCCCTCTAATTAGTGAAGGTAAGTGCCCAAAAGTAGACGCATGCCATTTCTGAAGCTCATTTGCCGTCTTCTTTGATTTTGTGACTATGTTAATACCTGGATCAGGGTTGAAATTGTGGGTCCAAGCCGCATCCACCACATCCCTCATATGTGGGTGGATAAACCACAAATGTTCAATCTGAAACCTTCCGGGTCTTGGCTTTTGGATCACTTTATCCTCTAGTAACAAAGGCGCATAGTCTGATGCGACTCTAGGCAGGTATGTGACAACAATGTGAGGGTTGCATTGAAGCCATTTCTGATTTGAGAGACACCTATCCAATCTCTCCATCATCCAGTATTAACCCTGCTGTTTGTTAGTACAGGTGTATGGGTTTCCTTGAAAACCCAAGTCAATCAGACCAAAAACATCAACAAAATTATGGAAATTATCCGCCCGAAGATCAACAAAAGGTCTTCCTCCTCTTTTCTCCTGTTGCAAAATCACCTCATTGAAATCCCCCATGAGAACCCAAAGGATATTTGGCACCGTAATGAGTGAATTGAAATTTCTCCATAAGTCCCATCGTGCTTCACGTTGTGGAGGAGCCTAGATTCCTGTAAACTGCCACGGTTGTTGTTGCGTAGCCGGCTGCACTAGTGCATGAATCATGGACTGGTTAGCAACTAAAACTTGCACTGTTAGATTTGAATTCCAAAAAAGGGAAATACCCCCTTCCTACCCACACATGGTACCGAGAAGGCATTCTGAAAACCCAGAGTTGATGTCAGATAGTGAATGTTTATCCAAAGCAAGGGTTTCAGAGAGAAACAAAAGGTCTGGCTTGTGGATGGAGGTTAACTGCTTCAGTTTGTGGTTCGTGTCAGGTTTTTGTTAGCCCTGACAATTCCAAGCTAGGAATTTCATGAGAGCTGAACGACATGCAAAGAGCAGCAGGAATCTACTCTAACAGACAAAGAAACAAACACTTGACCTTCACCAAAATTACCTGAGCTACAACGTCTCAAGAACCAACAACAAATGACAGGGCAAGGAGATGTGAAACATCCAATCATCGATTCAAACACAAGAGCATCCAAGGGAGTTAAACAGAATAGGAAATTCAAGTGTAATAGAGGAAGAAAACCTCCAGATTTGGAAGCAGGCACCAGTTGAAAGAGCAACACGCTTTAAGAAGAGCGAAAACTCCCACCATGAGTACCCAAGGACAATGAGTAGAGAATTCTAGAAGAAATTTGGACATGCAAATGGAGATGATGTGAAGATTAAGGTGAGCTTTTGTTGGATCGGTAATGGAAGTTAGTGACTCGCAATCGCCGAGTCGCAGAGCTCCGAGTCTGGGTAGCTTGAGAACTCCCCAAAAAAAAAAAAGTTAACATTTGAATGCATGAGCAACATAATATTATTGACTAATTTTTTAGATCGAAGTCATAAAAAATATGTTGAATCTGTCATTACTATTAGATTTTGAAGTCTCTTTCCTTTTCTTTTAGAAAAATGGATCCTATAGTCACAAAAGAAATACCTGGATCTAGTAAAAACAAAGCAGGAAGTGATTTTGAAGGCAAAGCAACAAATGTTTTTTTCTCGTTATCTAAAAAAAATGCCATAAAACAACGGTAAATAAAGAGTTCATAATTCAAAAGTATTTTAGGTAGAAACTTGTAACTAAAAAACGACCATTACATATACAAACTTTTGATTTTTATGACTATCGGTAGAAAACAGAAAAATGACACCGTTACATGTTTTCTTTTATCATAGAAGCTGATCAGCTGACCTAATAATTTCATGATAGCAATGAATGATGAAATGTTGGTGGTCAAATAGACATGACAAGGTCTGGGTTCAAACCCTGTTTGTACCAAAAAAAAAAAAAAAAAAAAAAAAAAGGTCTTAAAATGCCGTGCCGTGCCTCATTTGGATCCGTTGTATGAGGGCCTGGCCAGCTATTCACGTTTGGGCAGCTAACAAAGAAACCGACCCCCGCTTTTAAGCCCTCGTAAACCTTCTGCACATATTTCATTTCCAAGATCTGAAAAGTTCAGAACTAAATATTCATCTCTTTCTTTCTTGCTCCAGCCGACTAGGGTTTAACGGCCTTGGAATTGGGATTATCATGGAATCCGATTCCCTCCTATTTTCAATTTCTGGATTGCATCGGTTGAGGAGTTCCGGAGAATTCAAGGTCACGTTTATATGAAATGACATCACCACCATCGTCATTAAAACCATTTGTTGATGATATTTCATCTCTTTCTGTTACAAATCCAGTTGCATCTTGTTTAACCCTTAAACCCTAGAATAAGAATCTATTGGAAGTGTTGAAACTACATAGTACAAATCCGACTGTATTAAGCTATTGAACCGGTAAATTTTCTTTTACTTTCCAATTTATAGGGTTCTTTTATTTTGATTATTTAGACAAATTGATTTGGGTGGGTTTTTTCTCTCAGAATGTGATTTGGTGTATTGCTTTTCTGGCAGTGGGAGAAAACGATGGATAATGTGATTGAACTCAAATAGGTCGTAGAGCTTGATAGCAAGTGACTGTGATTTGTAAGTCTCACTTCTATTTCTTTCTCTCTTTGTTTTCTTATATGTGAGTATTGGCTATTAGTTTTTAGGAACTTTTAGTGACTGAAAGTGAGACATGAGTTTGAGTATTCCATTTGAGCTTTGAGTTGCACTTTGGTATGGGTTGCTCCGTGTGTATCTACTGTCTAGTACTAAATTCAATGATTATTTTTAAATCTTGATATCCTCCGGTGAATGATTGCAAGTCAAAATGAAATTGGTTAAGAGTGATACTTTTATATACACTTCGTTGCTCTAGGAGACAATGTGATACTAGACTGTGTTGCAAAAATGGTGAATGGAGTCGCCTATTATCTATAGCTCTTGATTATGCCACTATAAATCACATTGATTGTTTACGCGTATGATGCATCAGTATTATAGCCGCTCGTCAACTTTAGACTCTTTAAATTATATGGGTATCCAGTTTTTATGCCGTGTTAACAACCACTTGATGTAAATGGCCGACCTTGGTAGAGGGGTGGGCCAAATTTATTTGATGTAAATGGCCGACCTTGGTAGAGGGGTGGGCCATAATTTGCCTTCATTTTTCTACTGCTACGGTTGATGTTGCAGCATAGAGAGCTAATATGTTGGTCTTTTCTTGTTGGTTTTGAGCTTCCTTTTGAGCCCTCGTATTCCTTTTGGCTCCAACAAGAAATGACCAACAAAGTGAAAACAAGAAAAGACCAACACAATGAAGGCTTAATCTTTGAGCTGCAAGTATAACTCTCACCTTGTATGCATCCTAGGTCGTTAGACTAATTATACATTGTCTCATCAACTTATGTTTGATTGATTTC
>JAJJMA010249125.1:5458-19330 GCA_023529015.1 Papaver nudicaule
ACAGTCTTGGGAGGCGTGTATTCGATGTTTACATTCAGGTATAACTCAACTACTGTGGGAAGTCATTTTGTTGATTATATTGAATTTTCTATTGAACTTTATATTTATTGCAGGGCAAGCTAGAGTTGCCAAATTTTGATATTGTAGAAGCAGCTGGTGGGGCTCGTAAGGCAGTCGTCAAAACTTTTACTGTAGCTGTGACTAGTAATACCATGGAAATTAGGTTTCGCTGGGCTGGGAAAGGCACCCAAAGGACCCCTGAAAATGGAGTCTATGGTCCCCTTATTTCAGCAATATCTGTACTAAATCCTGGTAAGAATGTACTTTTCTGTAATCTTTACACCCTCTTATCTGCCCCATCTCTGCATGCACTTGTTGTGCTATTATGTACCAGATGGTAAAAGCCAGATAATTTTCCTTTATACTGAATGATGTGTCTTTTTTTAGATGCTGTACCTCATGGAAAGAAAATATCTGCTGGTGTTGTGGTGGGAATTGTCGCTTCTATATTGTGTCTTCTCCTAGCTATTCTGGCTGCTCTCTGGTGGAAGGGTTGTTTGTGGAGAAAAATTGAGATCGATGAAGGTATATCTATATCCAAACACTAGGACCGTTATTTATCAAGTAAGTGTGCACACCAGTGAATGGTTTGATGGTCCTGAAGCTGTCTAACTTTCGACTCTAAGTCAAAAGTTGATTGTTACTGTATTTCTTTGACTGTGACTAAAGTTGATGCCATGGTAGAAGATTTGAACTTAGGTTCTCAACCAGATGATCACAAGCTAGTTTAAAATGAAAATGATTTCTTCATCATCCAACAAAAATATGAACGGTATGAGACTTTTACCACTGCGAATATTAATGGTAACTTTAATCAGCGGTTGATTTGGATTTTCATTTGGCATGAACTGTAAGTGGAATGGTTAGGCCCCTACCGAAATTTCAGAATTTATTGTTCCGCTTTAAGAAAAAAGATGGTTTAGAAACCTAAAGCATGAGACTTCTGCCACATCTCAGACTTTGTGGTGGCATTCGTAATTAATCGAAACTTAACCTGAATTTTCATTAGGTCTAACTTGGATCGAATCAGGTGCCTGTTTGTCTGCAGTTGTTTAGCATTAAGGTGCCGTTTTCAAAATTTTACCGTTTGTTTTTGTTTTTCTTGCAAGATCCATAAAATCTAATTTACATATTGGCTCATGGATATTTTTGTAATTCCATAGACACTTTAGAATTTTCATTGATGTCTTGAAATGCTTGTTTGAAAAAAATTAATATAAAGTATATTTCCTGTGATATATATTGTACAGAGCTGAGAGGTGTGGACCTAAACACTACGTCCTTCACATTGAGGCAAATAAAAGCCGCCACAAACAACTTTGCTGCTGAAAATAAAATTGGCGAAGGCGGTTTTGGACCTGTTTATAAGGTATTTACATCAAAAGCACTGATAGTACTCCTTTATATTTGTAACAGCGTGTATTTATATGGGCTAATAAGTGTGATATAACCAGAATCTTACTTTCATGTACAAATGCAGGGCCATCTTTTAGATGGTACAATAATTGCTGTCAAACAACTATCTTCCAAATCTAAGCAAGGAAATCGTGAATTTGTTAACGAGGTCGGAATGATCTCTGCCCTACAACACCCTAATCTTGTAAGGCTTTATGGATGTTGTATTGAAGGAAATCAGCTACTTCTAGTATATGAATACATGGAAAATAATAGCCTTTCCCGTGCTTTATTTGGTGAGTATGCCATCTTCTACTAAGTTGGGTTAATATTATTGACAAACATATAATAAAAGTTGACTGCATATTTATAGGTCGAGAAGAGGTTCGGTTGAAGCTTGATTGGCCAACACGGCACAAGATTTGTGTGGGTATAGCCAGAGGCCTTGCTTATTTGCACGAAGAATCAAGACTGAAGATTGTTCACAGAGACATTAAGGGTACCAATGTGCTTCTTGATAAGGATCTGAGCCCAAAGATATCTGATTTTGGTTTGGCAAAGCTTGACGAAGAAGATGACACCCATATTAGCACTCGAATCGCTGGTACTTTGTAAGTTTGCATATTTTGTTGTATTTGTTTATGGTTGGTACTGGTTTTGTATGAATAGTCTCATGTAGTTCATACCTTGTTATTTAGCAAGGTTTAAGTTGACATACTCTCTTTGTTTGCATTAGGACTGGACATACATTGATTAGACTATTTTGATTTATTTAGTGCTAGCATATAGCTCATTCATCTCTTTTTGAATTTCTTTCTATACTCAACATAATGGGGGTCAATCTCATTTTTACAGTGGCTATATGGCACCGGAGTATGCAATGAGAGGTTATCTGACAGATAAAGCAGATGTTTACAGTTTCGGAGTTGTTGCGTTAGAAATTGTCAGTGGGACCAGCAATACGAATTACAGGCCAAAAGAAGAGTGTGTTTATCTTCTTGATTGGGTAATAAAAGTTTCCTATAAATTTACATTCGTTACATGATATACAGTTGTACCTTCATGGCATTATCGTGTATAAGTTGATTTTATATGAGCCTTAATATCACAACCCTTTTACTGCATGCTCTTCCACTCAGGCTCTAGTTCTACAAGAGACGGGAAATTTAATGGAGTTGGTTGATCCAAAGTTGGAATCCAAATTCAAGGAGGAAGAGGTTATGCGGATGATTAATATTGCCCTTGCATGTACTAACGCATCTCCAACACTTCGACCTAAAATGTCTTCGGTAGTCAGCATGCTTGAAGGTCGAACTCCTTTCCGAAAATTTGTTTCGAATCCAGTAAGTAAATCTACTGATGACTTAAAATTCAAAGCTATCAGAGACTATCAGGAACAGAACCATGACCAAAGCATGATAGATCATAGCCAATCACAGAGTATTTCAATGGGTACCTGGTCAGAATCAACAACATCTGCTGTTGACCTTTATCCACTCATCAAGGATTCACAGTACTGGAATAACAGAGAGTAGAGAAGTTTGAACCTATCTGCTATTACATGGTATAAACTCAGACTAAATATGGACATCAAATAAGGAAGTAGAACATTTCCTGTATATGAACAATTGTGACAAGATCCGTTTTACTTGATTGAATGTCAAAGTCGGCCTTATGTACCGATACAGTAATAGCTCTTAAACATTTCAGTAATTTTTGTTCAAGCATTTCTTCTGATTTCTTCTTAAATTTAGGTAAAGCCCTTAAACCGTGCACAGGTTGTATAAAATTCTTTAATCTTCTTTCAGCTCGTGTTATAATTATATAACAACTCGTGAACTAACATAATACTCCCTTCGTCCCAGCTCTGAGGCTACTTTTTCTGGGACGGTATAAATTGCATAATTGACGTGTACGATTAACCCATCGAGTTTTTGGGTATGCTCATTGTCTAGGTGGATAATGTTGTTTTGATAGGAAAAAAGGACGGTGACCAAGACATTCTGGCTAGCACAGTACCAACTACCGGAAAAGAAAAAACCTTTTTTTTTCTTTCTTCCAATGTTTAGCTTAATTGGCTATTTTAGGGACCCCCCTCTTCTTTAGAGAGACCCCAAAACAATATTACTATCCTAGGGTATGTTATAAGGGGTGTCCTAAGTGAAAACCTAATTACATAAAAATTAAAACCTAATCAGCCACCATAAAAATTAAAACCTAATCTCCATATTTTCTTTTTTTTTTCTTTTTTTTTTTGGTATTCCTAATCTCCATATTTTCACCACCATTACCAGCACCCCATCCCCATTTTCGTCTCTGTTAACAAGATTTTCGGTATCCGTCGCTTAGCTCATCCTTATCCAGATTTCGGTTAGACTAAATCCAGACGAAAATGGACTAAATTCAGACGAAAATTGGTTAAATCCAGACGAAATTCAGTTTGCTAAGTTGTCACAACCAACCTAGCCGAATTTAGTGTAAAAAAAAAAACCCCAGCCGAAAAAAAACCAGACGAAAATGGAGTAAACCAGACGAAAATAAAGTAAACCAGACGAAAATGGTGGCGGCAGCAGTGACGACGGTGGTCCTGCTAGTGGTGGTGGTGGCGGCACGGTGAAAACATGGAGAAGGAGATGTTATTTTGCGATTATAATTAAGAATAACTTAGCTAACCTAATTAAAATCACTAATACTAATCATATCCAAATATAAGGGGTGATTCTAATTACCATCAAAATATCCCTATTTTGTCTTATTAGGGGAGTCTCCCTAATAGAATGGGGGGTCCCTAAAATTGCCAATTTAGTTTATGTGAAAGGTTAAAATGCCAGACTGTAAGCGGTACAAGTAAAGAGCCAAAAACCAGTAATACCCATTACAGAGTAAAGCATTTCCTAGGTCTGGTTTATGTCGCACTCGTGATTCTCCCTGAACAGTCGTCTATAAATACAATGCACGCAAGAGTTTGCCTAATAGTGGTTGTATTGTCACGGGAAAATTCAAAAAGTTTAAGCCTGTAACGTACGTAAAGTATGAGATCTTCCAAAAAGTTTACTTGAACAAAAATGACTCACGGACGGGGAGAATCACAAACAAATGAGCCTGGCCTTGGGTGGTCTCACTGACTGACTGACACACAGATTCACCGGCAACTTGGGATGACTTTCGGCGAGACAAAAATGATAGTATTGGTTCATCGTATATTTAGTACAGATTAGCATCTCAGTGACTCACATTTCTGATTGTTCGATAGACACTTTAGAAATGTTTTTTAAAATCTTTCTTTTTAGGCAACATTACGATGAATCCTGACACACTTTCTCCAAAAAGACATCCTTACTGAATTAATTGTAAGATCCAACTGAGATCATCAAGTCTGACACACTTTCTCCAAAAAAGTACATTAAAAACCGAATAAAATCTTTACCTTTTTCTGTTTCATAATTCATTTACACACAAAGTAACACACAAAACTTTATGCTATTTAAGATGTTTAATGCTCCAGGCTTAATATACAAAACCTCGTTACAACAAAAACTTATTTCTTCTCTCAATTTCAAAGATGCGTTTATCATTTGGAAGCCACTGCAATGTTTTTCCTATTCTGGCTCTGTTGGTCATTACATATTCCTCTTGTATACTTAGTGAGGTATATGGCTTGATGTTGAACAGTTGTGATTTGTTTCAAGGAAGTTGGGTTTATGATGAATCGTATCCTATCTATGATTCTTCCAAATGTCCATTCGTCGGTGAAGGTTTCGATTGTCAAGCTAATGGTCGACCTGACAATTCATACCTTAAGTACAGATGGAGCCCGAGTGGATGCGACATACCCAGGTACTTTATTTCCACGTTACTGGTATATGTATATGCGCAAGAACAGAAATTAGACCCGTTTTTTTTCTTCCTGATTCAGCCAGCTTAATTGCGAGTACTATTTGACATTGTTATCATTTATTTAGGTTTGATGGGCAAGATTTCTTAAAAAGATACGAGGGCAAAACGATCATGTTCGTGGGGGATTCACTGAGCCATAATCAATGGAGATCATTCTCTTGTATGCTTCATGCGGCTGTGCCCAATTTGAGCTACACTAAATCAGCCCAAAGAGGAGGAATTTTCCATCTCAATTTTACAGTCAGTATTTTGATTGCAACATGTAATAACAACTCTTTCAAGTACGAAATTCATATGAAGCCCTTTTTTATTGGATTTGCAGGATTACAAGGTTTCTCTAGTTTATACTCGTAGTGTATTCTTTGTCGATCTAGTCGTTGAAAACTCGGAACGAATTCTCAAGATTGACACCATAAGCCATGGTGATGCATGGAAAAATGCCGACGTTGTGATCTTTAATACTTGGCATTGGTGGCTACACACCGGAAGATTACAACCGTAAGAATTTGTTTTACATTATAGTGAATAATCTCAACAGTATTGTACAGCAATGTAAGCATAATGCTTGTTGGTTTTGTTGTTCAGGTGGGACAAAATTCAAGAAGGAAACATGACCTATAAAGATTTGGATCGTGTGGTTGCTTTCGAAAAAGGATTGACTACTTGGTCGAAATGGGTCAACGAAAATATTAACCACCAAACTACTCAAGTCTATTATTTGGGAATTTCTCCTGTTCATTACAAGTGAGTTTGTTTTCAAATGAACATGGAGTACATAGTTTATGTCTATGGAAAATTTGATACATCTAATATGTATTCTAATTATGGTTCTAATCATGTGTACGTGTATTCCGATTGCTATTTGCAGTGGCAACGAATGGGGTTCGCCGGGGAGGAGGGCGACTTGTGAAAACGAAACAACACCAATTGCTGGATCAGTTTATCCTGGAGGTCAAATTTCTGGACAACCAGTAGTTAAGAGAGTCTTAAGTAACATGAGTTCGCCGGTTTACTTGCTAGACGTGACACTTTTATCGCAGTTGAGAAAAGATGGTCATCCTTCACATTATACCAACAAAGAGCATAAAGGCTTGGACTGTAGCCATTGGTGTAATGCTGGTGTTCCGGATACTTGGAATCATCTTTTTTATGCATCAATTGTTCTTCCAAGACAATGCTAAAGCCAACATTAACCATGAAGATAGTCTATATCTATCCTCTAATGTTGGTTATCTCTTATGTATCTTGTTTCATTTGATTGTCGATGAAAATTGATTTTTCTTCATTTTTATTGGAGCTCATATGTTTATTAAGTACATGCACAAACCGAAAGAGATCCTCACATGCAACCAACTCTTCTCAGATCCAGCGGCCAGTCTCCCATAGTATTTTTTGGTCTGCATATATCATGTCATGCGTACGTCTTGTCAGCTTTGTGTGATACCTTAAAGGTTATACCCTTAATCAGGCCAACCAATGTGCTTATTATGACACCCACTATGGATCTTTCCTTTGTGAATTGTGACATTACATATGCTCGATCTACATTTTTTTATGGGAATGATCCATAAATATTCTAATATTCTTCCCATTGTGAATCACGTCATAATTTGCTGTGCAAATTCTTAAATATTCTGAAATTCCATCCAGTAAGCATCCAACTCTTCTCATACGCAGCCTACTATATATGCTTGATTGGGTATGCCTATTCACGCGTCTTGTCAGCTTTGTGTGACATCTTTAAAGGTTGCTTGCCCCTGATTACTCTAATTACTAAGCCTGCGACACCCCACTATAGACTGGAACAAAAATTTAATGGGACTTATTTTTTTACCTTTCAGCCCATAATGTCTATTATCACAAATTCTCAAATCTCATGCGCTTGAATGTTTGCCATGATTCACAAACATTCGTTCCATTTTCAATTTCATGAACAAGAAAAAATATACAAAATGAAAGATACATGAAACTCTATTGTCTTGGTCCCATTGACAATAATTTGGCCCCATAAAATTATTAAACCATGGGATATTATGAAGTAAAAATAGAAAACCCCTTATAAGAAAAGGACTGTTTTACCCTTTTTCCATTAGTTGCTAATTACATGATTAAAGTCTAAACAATATTAATTAGTCTTAATTCATACGTAAAAACAAGATTAAACATGATCAAACATGAGAATCACCTAAGTTTTTTTTTACCAAAATCTTGAATTTGAACAACACATAATCGGTATATATATATAGACACGTAAGTCGATTATGTTTCCGTTCTCGAACAATTGGTCTACATGGGTAAACAAATACGCCGATTGTTGTTAATCTATCATAAATTTAAACAAATCAATCGGTGTACACATACACATTTATTGTCCGATTAGAGTCTTTCAAGGTATAAATTCTTGAAGTATAATCGGTGTAAGTTAAAGAATATAAAGGCCGATTATGTGCGAAAAAACAGACAAGATTCAGATACTTGAGCATCCTTAATCGGTGTGAAAAAGAGGGGATGCCGAGATATACCACCAACTTTTAGTTTTCGTGAACCTAGTTGATTTAGGTTATCTGAACGATCTCACAAATCAATATTCAAACAACAACCTGAGTATAGTTCAGAGAACCGAACCCTAACAAGAAAACGTTCTTGTAGATCTCAAAAGAGATGGATTCACTACAGGTTATGAATCAACAAACTTGCAATTACCTCAATTATATAAATCAGAGATAATATAATGCGGAAGGGAAAAGTAATGCAAGACACCAGAAATTTTGTTAATGAGGAAAATGCAAACCAACAAAAAAACCTACGACCTCGTCCAGATGTGAACACCCTCAGTATTAAGCGAATACAGACGCTAGCCTACTCTCAGACTTCAGACTGGAATGTATCGAGACTGAATTAACCCTACCAGCAATTCAGCTACCAATGTGTTCATACGTCTCTTGGCTCCCGCAGAAACCTACGTACTTGATTCCCCTAGCTGACGTCCTTTACATGCCTAGGAGTTGCTCCACTTCCCTTCGTGAAGACTAGCGCTACCCTGCCTCTAACATGACGCCTAAAAGTACTCTGTTGAAAACAAGAATACAATTGTGATTTCCTTTAGACTTAAAGTCAAGGTTAATGGAAATCCGTTTTTACTGCATATGGCTTATTGATCTAGCCTAGACAGTTTTACCTCCTAACGCTTGATGAACTTAGTATTAAACCTAGTTCGTGAATATGCGTTATGGAACTTTTGAGGCTTATGATACTAGATCTGCCGTACGAAGTTTTTTTCAAATCTTGGTTGTGATAAGATTGAAATAATTCAATCGACCCAAGATATAGGATCAGGAATTTAACTTCCGACCTATGCTTCACGATCCCCAAGTGAAGTCTTTCAATAGTCATAGTCCAAAGGACTTCGAGATGACGACCAACCTTTATGCAAGGATACACAGATGTGTAGAGGATTGAAGTTGTATCTTGAAGAAGGTCATCTATTTATAGTGATCATCAAGGGAGGCTTTGCTTTAAAGTTAAGCAACCTTGAGTGAGGCTCAAGCAAGTTTCCGAACTTAGAAAATTCCATAGGCTTGCATTGAGGTCCAACTCAATCTTCTCTAACCCATTAGTCGAAACCTTAAGGTTGTGAGAAGACTCACCTTGATCAAGAAGGATGGCTATGGCTCAAACAAGTTTGGCCATGCTATGGAGTTCATACACAAGTATACGAACCCAAAGAAAATTGTGGACATGAGTTCCATGGGCCATATTGTGAAAGTTTGCAAGAACTAATCACAATAGGCAAGAACGTCAACACACGAATGCGTACATGAACACGTATGTTGTTGATGTGTTATTTTCATGGTTTATATGTATAAGTACATGAACGTGTGCATAGAGCAATTTGTGAATTTCAGGAACTTCCTGAGTTCTCATATACGCGTACGTGAACGCGTACATACAAAAAGCTCAAGCTCTAATAGAAACGATGTTCAAGTTATGAACGCGTACATGAACACGTATGTTGTTCATGCACTCTAAGAACAAACTCAATATTCCACATTCTACTTGAGCATTGGTCATGAAATGACTTAGATGCTTAAGAGAACTAATCTTTATAATCCTTCGGATCACATAAACAACATCTTAGACTATTTTCATGATAGAATGGTAATATAAAACTTGAAAGGAAAACCTTTCTAACCTTTAGTGAGGACGATATGTTTAATCAAGTATGTAAGCTCCAGTCTTCATATTCAATGGACTTCGTCTCGAATTCCTAAATCTATCCTTGTCCAAGTTGTAGAGTAGACTTATCAAGGATTGTATTTTGGTCAACTAAACTTGACAGCTGACTTAAAATAGCAACATTAGTGGGTTCAACCGAGCAATGCTCTAACAATCTCCCCCTTTGTCAATTTTAGTGACAAAGCCAATCTTACATATGGATTCAAAAATTAAAATCTTTAAGCCCCAACCATAATGTACTTGATTTTCTTGTAATCTTCAATGTCTTCGAATAAGAGTGTTCCTGCAAGTGAAGATTCAAGGTAGAGATAACAAACTCAAAGTTATCACACATCTTGGTTCTAGAAGAACATAGTCCAACAAGAGTTTGTTATGCAATTGAGTAGTATATAAAACTTGTAAGCATATTGCATCGATGCTTAAAGATACTACACAATATGATATGTGCTCCCTCTTACTCAATACATTAACTTTTGCTTTGACATGACAAGCACATCAATTTTATTCCCCCTATGAAAATTGTTGTAGACAATTGTCTAAGTAATTAAAAGGCTTTACTCCCGCTTAATACAAGATTTCTCCCCCTTTTTGTCACAAAAATAGACAAAAGAAAAAGAAAAATAGGAATCATCATAAAATAACATCAATCAATGTAGACAAAGGTAAACATACCTGAAACGAGAGATAAAAAAGATGCAATTCTCTCGCAATTTCCAAAACCGCACACCCCAAAAAGATATTACCATGAAGCACAAGTTCAAAAGAACTCTCCCCCATTATGTGTCATTCCTAAAGAACAACGCGACGACCTTCCCAAGCAAGGATTTTAGATAAATTCTTGGGTTAAAGCACAATTTTACAATTATGTTTTTCTTCTCTAGCCAGTTACGGTCAAATAAGAATTCAAGGTTTAATCTTCCAAATTCTCAGAGAGTTTCGGTCAACCATCGCCTTTAGAGAAAACATAACGTTTCCCCTTCCTAGTGGTTGTAAGACTAAGAATCAAAGGTACAACATTTTATCCAGTGGAGTCCAACTTTGTATCCTACGAGGTTCCTCCTTATCAAAATCGTCTCCCCTTAGCCATAAGAGTCAGAAGCATGGATTTTGATAGTTCTTCATGAACTGCTTTACCCGAACGGGTGATTTGGCTAAAAAAGCAAGTTCACGATTTATGCAATACTTTCACAAAGATAATCCTTATAGAAAGAAATTTAGGTATTGCATTCAAACTAAAAACTCAAAAACATATTTGAACGTCCAAGAGGCTTAGGTATTATAGCCTACACATATGAAGCAAAAATAAGTTGCTTTCATCTAGATAATGCAAAGAAGAAAGTTATTCTTCAGTTACCCCCTTCTCTGGTTCTTCATAGATAGTCCAGTTTCGTTCAATAGCATCTACCCATGAAGTGAGGTCAGTGATCAGATTGGTGAGTTTTTCAAACTCCTTGCTTAAACTTTGAACGTGTTCAAGAACAACGTCAAGTTTCATGTCAGACACCTTTCTCTGTTCTTCAGAAATACAAGGAATTGAGCATTGAGCTAGCATTGCTTTGTTCCCTGATGATAAACTAGATTCACTGTCTGAGGATTCAAGACGAATCTTTTTGCAGGAAGGTAGAACAACAATCCATGTATTGTCATTCATCTTGCAGTTTCAATCCTTATGGAGAAAGAATTACTTCTTTGATGTAGATTGAAAGAATATCCCTTCCTACTCTTTCCCTTATAAAAGACAGACACAGAGATTAGGTTTTTAAAGGGATGTAATATCGTTCATGAAGGTAGCGTGAACGACTTTTACTGAGCAGTTTTTGTTAAGGTAAAAAAGGCAATTTAAGCATAGTGTGACCCAAAGGGTACATCTCATAAGACAATTTTTTACCTGAAAAACTAAGTTTAAAAATGTCAACAATATGATATTAAGAGCATATATTCTTTTTGGCTTGCTCACAGAGATTCCCATGGATCCTGGTCTCGACTCTTGCCTTAGGAGCCAGAGGCAGGGAGAATTCTGGAAGTAGCAAAAAACGAGTTGACATCCACATCGATTCATTACATTTGGGACTCTAATTTACGATGTTATATCACCATTTAATATATAATTCTTAGTTTCGGCTCACTGCAGATCAATAGGCGTAAGGTAGGTGTTGTAAGACAATTATGATAACGACATTGGAGATCATAAACCATCAGGACAAAGGATCACATAACCCTTTGAGCGTGGACACATCTCTTCTGGAGACCATTGCTCAACAATTCAGAGATGATAGATTATTGTCTTACTGAGTAATAGGTAAATATTTGTTATGCACAATCTTAAAACGTCTTTTATACATAACCTTATTTTTGACCTGTTCTCCCTACAAGGATTAACAATAGCGAGAGTCCTGTCTTTTTTTACTGAGAAGGGGAAAATGAAGTTCGGTTTATAGGACTTCGTGATTTTCTCCTCTTCTTTTTAGATGAGGTCCCCGAACTGCTAGTAGAAGACATACCTGTAATATCAGTCTTTGTAATCATGTTTGATAGATTCGTCTCCATTGAGTGAATGATTTTGCTGCAATTAGAAAGAGACTTGTTAATATTTTTCTGAATCCCAGAGTTAATAGGTTTATTATCTTTCATGATCTGTTTGACAAGCCTTTTCTCAACCCATTTCTTTACGGTCTTGGGTGGTGATCTCTTTCGAGTTGGCTTTTCAACATAAGCATTAATTGTAGATCGAGATTCAAGATCACGAGGAGTAGACAAGTTGTCTAATCTGTTCTTGAGATTTAAGTTCTCTTCCCTCAATTGTTGAATTTCAGCATTATGAAGATACATTATTCTAGAGACTGAAATATTTTTGAAGCAGGGTGAGTTTTTCTGTCAAGAGACAGTTTTGCTTATCTTGATATATGTTATCATGTTGAGCACTTAGAGATAAGCAAGTTGAGTGCATACACAGATCCTTGTGTGAAGGAGAAAATCCCAAATACTCTTCTTCAGGACAGTCAAGAGTTGCATTGAAGGCTTTCAGTTTATCACAGTAATCTTTGTTTGGACATTCTGGAGAGATATGACCATAACCAAGACATTTGTAACACTGTGGTAAATCTTTCGTATTTTTCCAATTCTGTTTCTTGTTAGGAGGAGAGAAAGTTCGTGAGCCCTTTTTCTTCCTTAGAAACAATCTTTTTACCGATTGGGTAATTAGTGAGAGTGCGGAGTTAATATCCTCATCATCAGCACAATCATAATTAGGTGCTTTATCAAGAGGTGTCTCAGGGGTTTGAGCTTTTAAGATGTGACCTTACTTTGATGATCGTAATCAAATATTTTTAGTTTGGAAACCAAATCACCTCTTGATATGTCATATCCGTGTTTTTCTTGGATGGCATGTTTCTTTGAATCATATCTGGGAGGAAGAGACCTTAGAATTTTTCGCACAATATCCCTTTCTTCAATAGTTTTACCCCGCGATAGCGAGGCATTCACAATTTCAGAGAGTTTGTGTTTGAACTCTGTAAAGGTGTCTTCATCAGACATTCGGAGATTTTACCAGTCACTCATTAAGTTCTGAAGTCTGGCTTCTTTCTTCGCAGTATTACCTTCGTATACTGTCTTCAAAATATCCCAAGCATATTTGGCTTTTTTTTTATAAGTGAAGCTTCCCATGGCATTGGCACACTGGGAAGAATTTTATTAATAAATCAAAAGAAAAGAACGAGGGGGGCTAGGCCTGACCTCAACAAGGAGATGAAGAGATAAAAAAAAAAAACAGAAAGCAAAAATTACATATGTCGAAACCTATAAACCAGAAGCATAGAATTATCAATGCTAAGGGCCCTTCTAATGAAAGATGGCGGATCATCCCACCACTGAGAACCATTTGTTGCACCCTGCTTAGCAAGTAAATCCGCCACAGAATTCCCAAGCATCTTTGGCATATTCACATGTTTCCCACATGATGATGCAGATCGGGAGTTATGGCATGAATGATGGCATTAAACGCATCATCTTCTATTTTTGCTTTTGCTCTGTCGTTTTCGTCATACTCGTTTGGTTTCTTATTACGAGTGACAGCAGCATCACCTTGTCCTTCAACAAGAATAGGTGGTGTGTATCCATCAATCACGTAGACCCAACTGTCAAAGTCTCGAGATTGTAGAAACGACCGCATAGCAAATTTCCACCATATATAGTTTGTGCCATCAAAAACTGGTGGAACATGCACATTAGCAGAGTGTGTGTTCAAAGGTCATGAAAGTGTCAAACACAGATAGTTACGTCTTTCAA
>JAJJMA010249135.1:0-17722 GCA_023529015.1 Papaver nudicaule
CCTTTATAAATCGTGCGGTATAAGACTGAGAATGGAAACATGCTAGCCTATGAGAGCAAGCACTATGAGACTCCAAAGGTGCAAAAAGTAGCAAATTCCCCCATATTGTAGCCAAACAACGTGTGCTTGGCCACAAAGAGGAACAGATCTGTCCCCCCTATAGCTAAGCAGCAAGGTTCGGTTACTGGGTACCCGTCAGATTCGGCCACTGACTAGCATAAAATTTTTGGTTTTTATTACAAAACCCTAACCTTTAACAATATATCGGATTTTTAGGGATTTTTTTAAAGGAAAATCTAATGTGCGGCTACTAAGTAGTCGCAAATCACTATTTGGCGGTCCCTGGATGGCCGCCCAATCGTAGCCACAACCTTACACTTGTGTTTTTTTTTCATTTTTAGCTTGGCCACAATGTCAATGTGGTTCTTTTAGCCGCTTTATGGCAACTATGAGGAAGGAGATATGGGCCATCATACGAAACAGCCCAAGACCGCAGACGGGATATCCTTACTTACGCGTGTCCTTCTCCGCTTTGTTACAGACTTACAGTAACCCAAAAGGTTTTAGCTTTAGGATTACCAGATAGAGGAACACAATTCTCAGAGTACATTTGGGAAGTGAAGAAAGAAAGTATGAGACCAAAAAAGGAGGGAAATCGAAGAAGAAACAACTCGTCATCTCCCGCCAAAACCAGAATGAACATTGATTCAGGAGGAGGATCTTCATTCGATCGAACAAGGAGTAGTCCATCTTCTTCTAGGTCATCTCCTCCTCGAGCTAACTATCTTCTGGATAGAGATACTATTACAGAAGAAGGATTATTTGAAGAGAGAAGAGGTTATAACACTGATTACAAATCCCCCAATAACCCTAGAAGTTTTCCATACAGTGTTAAGCAACAGTGTTGGGAAAAAGCTGAGAAAATCAAAGGAAGAGATCCAGAACGATGGAGAAGAGACCCACTTGGTAATATTGTGTTTAGAAAGCTTGTTGGTTGTCCTGGTTGTCTTTGTCATGATTATGATCATATTTTGCCTTACTCCAAGGTATGCCGGTGCTTTCATTTTTGAGCGAAATTGGGTTTTTTCTTTTTAATTTGGCTTTTTTCAATGTGGTTTGACTGAAAAAGGTGTTACATTTTACTGGTAATCTTGTAGAGCTTGGTTTGGTATCGGGGAAAGTGTTTTAATGCGTTGTGTCAGCTGTACATTGGGTTGTTTTGATGAAGTTTTCTTTTTGCAGGGAGGGCAGAGTACATTGGAGAATTGCCAGGTTTTACAGGTATTGCTTTGACATTTTTGGTTAGTTCTGTGATGAGATTCTTGTGTTTTTGTGTTTGATGTTATTTACATATCGAAATGTACTGTTATGATATGAGCACAGATTTTCACACTAAAGTCTGGTGATTTCTAGAACCCTTTTTTGTCAAGTAAACATGAGCCATGGTGTCTATAAATTACTAGGATTGTCTAGCTAGTTTAGATGGTTAGTAAGTCGATTAAATGTTACCGCGGTGGTCTAGGTAAATCATTGTATGTACTAGAGATGTGTCTACGTAATTCGGTCAATTGTTTTTTGTTGAGACCGGTTAGAGCCTCCTGTATATATTGGAGTTGTGGTGGTGGAACTACTTATAAGTAGGAGAGCTATGGCTCTCCTTACCTTGACATGTGTGAGCCAGTAAGAGTGCGAGGGTGGTGGTGTGCACTAGTATTTTGTGAATGAGCATGTTGAGCTTAGTATTTCTAGTGTGTCTATAGATTGAGTGTGTTGACAAAAGATATCCTAAGAACTGAAAATTGTGCTTATTCTTGACCCATTCTCGAGAGTGTATAAAAGCTCCTACGCGATGCTCGACATGTACTAGGTTTTGTTGTGCCTCTTCTTGTTAATTTTTTTCATTGTTCCAGTCAACTTATACTTTGTGGATAAAAATCCGCAAGTCGGGTTTTGTCTAATTGCTAAAGGTGGAATACCTACTAGGCTAAAAGAGGTATGGCACTGGAGCAGCTAATATAATATAGGCATTAAATCAAACTGATAGGCATTTTGAAGGGCTCCAGGCTCTATTTTTAAATACAAGTAAATTCTGCAATTTACTAGCAAAGTTAACGACCCCGCAATCAGTGCCTGACTCAAGGGCACTTTTGTCTGAGACTGAGAGTTACACACCAACCTCGGTGCCTCGCCGGGCTGAGTTTCAACTTTCAAAAGGAGTGATTGTGTCAAAGCCTCTGACCAATATGGAGCTTTCAAAGCCTCTAGCCGAATTCGCCACTTTCATTTGGCAATTATGCCAAATCTCTGAAATTAGCTCCCAGCTGCCGTGCCTCTCAAGTCAAACTTGTTAAATTTGGCTGACCTTGTGGATGCTGTTAGGGTTTTATGAACAGTACTTTGTCATCCTACTTAAAACTTTAATAGACCAAAGGTCTTATCATTGAGAGATTTTGTTTTCTTGTTCTTAGACGGTCTTTCATATGTGGTGAATGAGTGACTCTACTGTCGGCTTTTGACCTATTGTGTTGGATGCAACATTATAAGCTCGTCAACACAAAGTTTCCCACCTGAATTCACTTCCATCTTCAACATTGCAAATCTTGTAATACCATCAGAATAGTAGAAAGACAATATCTGCTTGCTAGGCATTTTGGTTGTGTAATTGTGTTATGTTGTGTGCATTTTTTTCGTTTCATCGGATGGACTGCTTGCACAGCACATGCCGCAGCTTTAGTTCTGCAAACTTATTGATTTTCTTATCTTTTTGTACTATAGGCAACAGTTAATCGTTCAAAGGGTAATAAAATTGAGACTGAGATTTCGAGAGCTGAACTAATCCAGAAGAGTTCTTACTGCCGGGTTGCAGGTAACTTAAAATTACGCGAATTTCTTTTCCCCTTAAATCATATCAGTTATGAAGACAGTTCTTCTATTTGTTTTATCTCATCTCACAGCTGGAGTTGTTGTGCATGGTTATTTGAACAACAGGGCGTGAGATGGATCTTCTTGAACTATCAGCTTATGGAAATGTTCGTCGCGGACAAGACCCAAGGGGTTGTAGTATTCAATGACCCCCAAGGAAACGTAGCCAGGGAATGGAAGACCAGTGCATCAGGTGAGAGAGCATAGTACTAATTGCTCCTGCTTATCTATGGAAGGAATTTAGATCTATGCCCAATTTAGATCGATAAGGTTGTTTGACTATCCAGTAGAAGATGACAAGAGGAAAAGTAACAATCACTTTGGATTCAAGGCCTACTACCAAGTTTGACTATCATATTGTGTGTCCACCTGCTGTATGAGTTGTGGAAGGATGTGTAACTGTATTCATGGGATTCTTACCTACAATGTAATGTAGCAACACCTTGGGTATCTAATTTATGATACAAATTTAACAATCCGAACTAATCATGAAAGAATTGTGTAAACTCATTGTCAGGACTCAGGAAAAGTTAGGCCAGCCATCTTTTGCCTTTTCTTGAATTGTGTGGAGAAATCATTCAGAATGTCATTATCATTTCATTTCAGTTTTTATTACCTTCCAGCACGATACAATAAAATATTTGATTTCATTTCACCTGATCCAGCAGTCTTACACCACCAAGAACAGGCACAAAGTAGTTGATGAAGGTTATGATCTTGATCTTCCTGGGGTAGGATTATAACGTTTGTGTAATTCGTAACCAAGTTTCTTAAACCAAATACAGTATAAATAGTATTCATAGAACCAGTGTATTTTGATACAAGTGAGCCTTCATTTCAACAGAAAATCAAAGAAGCACAAAAACTGAAAAACAGCAACTACATGAGAACATTCTCATTTCTCATATCTCAAAACTATAATAATTAAAAAAAAAAAAAACAAGATCCAACACAGAAAATCAACAACTTTTTCTTCCTTAGTACTTGTTGAGAAAATACAGACATGTAAATACATTAGGCTTTTGATGGAGGGGGAGGAGGCATGACAGGAGTATTCTTAGGGTTAGCCCCTGGTTCTTGATAATCCATGACATTAACTGCCAACATCATTCTTCCATTCTGAACAAACAACATCAATTTACAAAACTTCAATCATGGAAAATTCTTATCAAAAGTATAAAATTGGAGAAAAAAATATGAAAAGAAAGAACCAACCTTTACATCAACAGTAGAATGATCACCATTTCCTAAACTAACTAAATTCCTTGCAGATCCTGCAAAGGAAACAATTCAAATTAAACCATAAAATAATGCAGATTCATGAGCTTCTTTTTGGTAAAGGAATAAGAATATAAGCATATGTACCTTGTGAGAAACAAAGAGACAAAATCATAGCTGAAACAAGAAGAATCTTGAAAAGGTAAAATCGACTCATTTTTCTTTAAGAGATTCTAAAGAACTGGGTTCTTACTTGATTTATGATCCCTTTTCTGAGTTATTTAGGATTAATAGATTGGTTTTGAAGAATGAAAGCATTATATCTTGAAGTTAATGTACAGCATCCACAATATATATAACAGTCAAAATTCTGGTGTAAGAAACCGCCTTAACTCTGTAAAGTTGAGAACTTTAAATGTGTGGAGTAGTGTACAGATTTTTTCCACTTGCAGCTATTTTTGTCTTTAAAAAAAGAGAAAACGGCAACAGTGTCTCACTGTTGCACGGAAATCCGGTTTCTGTTCAACTGTTTCAGAAATAGCACTCCATGTCTGTTCCGAGTTACCAAAGTGAATCGTCGAGTCGACTCGGCGACTAGAGTTAACCGTCCAGGTTGGTTAGTTGAGGATGGATAATTTTTAAACCCGGAACAAACCGAACAGTTTTTATAAATGGATTTTTGTAAACCCGGAACAACCCCCTAACCCCCTCAGCTTTATAAGCTTCAAGCTGTGAACACCAGTTTATTATGCACCAGTTTTTAACTGAACAGTTCCCTAAATTATCCGAAGAACACCAGTTTATTATGCACCTCTAGAAGAAGAAAAAAACTGTGAAAGAAGAAGCAGCAACAGCAGCAGAAATTCTCTAGAAGAAGAAGAAGAAGACAAAGTCAAACACCAGCAGCAGAAGCAGAAGAAGAAGCAGAAGAAGAAGAAGAAGAAGAAACGATTAAGAGAGATAGATTTTATCCACAATAGTGAAGTGAAAGTGGATTTGTTTTCTTGGTGGATGAATTGAGGAATTAAGAAGAGATGAATGGAAATGGAATAAGTGGTATGGAGAATGAATACATATACAGACATCATAAACACGATGAAATGAGAGATAATCAATGTAGTTCTGCTCTTGTTAATCAATGAAAGATACCTTGATTTTCAAGTTCATGATCAATCCAACACTCAAGTAAGTTGGTGTTCAGTATTTGATTGTTTGTAATAAAACCCAAAGTTTTATCAATAGTAGGATTGGGGTTTTTTTTTTTTTTTTTAACCGAAGGATTGGGGTTTTTAATAAAACCCAAAGGGCGAAATATTGGCTAGGGTTCAGGTTGGTATGGATTTTTTTTTAATTATTATGATCAGTAAGATTGGGTTGTTGCGCTTGCTTACAATAATTATAAATCCCTTTGTAAGACTGGTATATTTTCAGTACGGATGGTTGTGTGGTTTTTGTTTGATCCATTCATGGGTTTAACATGTATACTGTTTTTCCTTTGCTCACACTGTGTTTGATATATTGTCACACAGAAAACTTATATATGAAAGTCTACATTATGATGCTTTCTATACCCAAGCAAGATTCTGACTCTTTTTAATTATGTATTATTTCAGCTCGTTCTTTGAGATTATTTGGAATCAAATTTCTGACCATGTCAAATGATTTTTGTTTTTATATGTTTAGATGCAGATGGAATGAAGTTGGTAAGGTAACTGAGAAGCTTCAAGGTGTTGGGATTACTTCCAGTATTGCTGATGGTGCTGTTCTACCAACTTCTTAAGGTAATATGATCTTTTGCTGTAATGGGTTTTTGTTTATGTGGTTCAATTAATGTGAAATTAGGATTTCTGTTTTTGTTTTTCCAAGTAGCCTATGATGATTTGATCCATTTAGTTGAGATGTAGTGGAACTGAGACCCCTTCGGGAAATTACAATGAAAAAACTGGATCTCACACAGTGTGTGTAAACTGCATTATACTTTTTTCCACGTCGATTCTGTTTCATATCTCAAAATTTTATTTTATTGAGTCCCTGTTTTGTAGAATTGTTGGTCTTGTAAACTGCTTTAGTAGTTGTTACTTGTGAATAACTAGGTGACTGTTTTGAGTTTTAGCTATCTCAAGTCAGGATAGCTGGGGACATGATTAAAGGCTGAAAAGAAAAAAAAACTCATAGAGTGTGTGTTCAGTGTAAAGCCAACTGCTTCTTTCGAACCTAACATGACTGGAGTTAGGTACCACAACACTCCATATTCTTAGTCAAAACTCATGATTACGTAGTTTAATCAATTTTGGTGTTTCTCCAAGAATGAATTATTACTGAAAGTTTAGGTTGTTAATTTATATGCAGTCACGCCTACACTCTTTTCAAAAGGAAAGATCCTGAAAAACAGTGTAGCCAATGATGTTAAATTTTGTTCGTATCATCTAAGATCAACTCGTTGATGAGTCTTTAAACAAATTTCTGAGGCTATTTTTGTTTTCAAGTTTAGTGTATGTTATTTCCTTTGATGGGAACATCTGAGACCATCTCAAGTTTAGGCTATTTTTGCAAAGTTGGTGCATGGTTTGTAAGTGAAAATCTGATTACGCCGAGACCGAGAGGTCTAATTTGACAGAGGAGCAGTTCATTGCAGTGAAGGAATTGGTATGTATCCTTGCCTTAATACTCTATAGAAACAGTATACAAATTTCATTGTACCTCAATATGCTTGGCAAATTTTCCCAGACAAATTAGCTAGTCATTTTTGTGTGTGACTAATTCAGCTGGTATATCGATGTCGTGATAAATATTTGGTTATAACTTTCTGAAAATGAACATCAGAAGCTTCTAAAAGTGTGACTGAGTATACATACATAAACTACTAGTCAGACTTTTTTTTGTCAGGCACATGCTTGATTGGTATATCTTAGTTTTACATTGCTCTAAAAGTATGACAGTTTTAGTTCTACATTGCATAAAATAGTATGACTTATTTAGTTCTTCACTGCGATGAAAGTATGGCAAATTTAGTTCTATATTGATAGCATCCGTAAAAATGAGCAGCTGCCATGGAGAATTTGTATGGGTTGTTAGTTTCTTAGGCTACAACACCGGGGTAAGAAGAGAAGCTTTGAAAATTTATTTTTAACCACTGCCAAGTTAGCCCACAAGATGTGCAGTAGTTCTGAAATAAGATGCAAATGTGTAAAATAGTTTGAGTCACAAGTGTGCGGCATCATTTCATAAACTGTATCATCATATATTTTTAAGCTTTTAGTTGTCTGATCTTCTCTCTGTTTATTAGGTCGGTATAATCATGTACCTTCCGACATCAGTGTGCGTTGATCATTTTCTCTCCTTACTGATCCCGAATCAGGTCATATGTATTTTAATGTCACTTGTTCTGTCCTTTGTACATAGATTTTGCCACAGCTGCTCTATTACTTTGCTGTCAAGAACGATGTCGAGTCATTTGATTGGGTGACGATAGATGCCTACACATGTAAAGATTAATTCTCAAACGACTACCCCAGCGCGTGAGCAGTCTCAAACGGCATCAGTAAACCGATGCACTTAATTTTGCACTTAACTGTGAAATCAGAGCTGATGATTTCCTACGGCATCCAAAATTTAACCCTACCATTCTTGATCAGGCATTATAAATATAATCCTACTATTCTTGTTTTGGCAATATAAATTTAATCCCACCATTCTTGTTTTGGCAATATAAATTTAATCCCACCATTCTTGATCAGACAGTAATCCTACAATTTTTGCTTTGGCAGTATAAATTTACATTAAGAAATGTTAAATGAGAGGAAAACTTATGATTACAAAAATTTACATTAAAAAATGGTAAAAAGACAATTGTAGTCCAACTCTATATTATGAACATTTTAGTCTGACATACACCAATTAGGTATGACTATTTTAGTCCGACATAACCGAAGCTAGTAAGACAATTTTAGTCCAACCCATAGCATGAACATTTTAGTATGATAGAACCGAAACTGGTAAGACATTTTAGTCAACTCCATAGCATGAATATTTTAGTTTGACATACACCAACTAGGTATAACTATTTTAGTCCAACCACATATTATGAACATTTTAGTACGACATACACCAATAGAGTAAGATGTTATATACACAATCTATGAACAAATAATTCAGAATCTGGCGTGAATCGAACACGGAGACTTCTGATGTGGAGTAAGACCCGCTACCATTGCGCAACAGATCCATGATTAAATAAGAATTGTCTTAGTAGCACAACCAATTCGTTCGGCACAGAAACCATTGAGTCACTGACAATATATTGCAACTTATATAAGGGTTTAAATGGAGGGGTTTGCTAACAGATAACAAAAGGAGGTTGAGCAGACCAACTACAGAATCATGAATCCAAAGTTGGTGTAACTGCCTGATATCCAGCTTGTTCAATATGGGCAAATGGGTGCAAATTCAAAAATATGGCCATGTTACTGGCATCATTTCTACAGTTGTCAATCCATTTGCCTTGCCATCAAGCTGAACATTAATATATCGCTTCATGCTTGTCAACCCAATAGTCACAACGTTGTTAAGCACCACCCTACCAACAACGTATATTTGGACCAATATAAGGCACAATAAAAAATTGCCTTGATAATTGTACTCCGCCTATAATTTGAAACATGAAAAAGTCACATTTCCGCCTATATAAAAGAAACGGAGGGAGTAATATGCAAGCAACCAGACAAAAATAGTCGTACTAATATACAAGCAACCAGACAAAAATAGTCTCACTATACTGTCTTTGTCGGATAAAAATAGTCCTGCTAATATCAGAACGTACCCAACTAAAATAGTCATACTAAAATAGGGTGGGAAACATAAAATTTCTCGTGAAAGAAATCTGAAAGTTCTTAAAGAAGAAGATCTAACGAATAATCTCCGCACTCTAAGGCTTGTAGTTTCAAGCAATTTTGATAAGACAACTACCAACATTTCACTTCTCAACATCCATAATGTACACATAACGGACTGACGACTTTCTTGCGCACTCAAAGAATGTGTCCTTAATCGAGATTGCACGCCCCGACAGTTCTGTGAGTTGAGAGTAAATAATCTCTTGCCCTGGAAGCACTGCAAGGCCCTCCACTTCTTTAGCACTTCTTGCTTATCAGTCTAGACAACCCCAATACCGTTGTTGTTAGAGTTTTCATCAATAAAGTACTACTTAGGAAATAAAGTACCCATTCTAAGTGACTTTCACTAGTTCTCCATTTTCAAGACATCAAGCTTGTAGCTCATCAAAAATTCAATGAAGAACCACAAGAGGCTTGAGAAGAAACCAGTCATTCCGAAAACCTGGCAATGTGTTACTTTTTTATTGCAATAGTGGCAAGGTTGTAATGAATTGTTGTTATGTAATTGCGTACTTAGATGACCTTTTAGGTGTTAATGTTTCATGATATCCTTCTTTGTGTACCAACCATCTTATGTCATGTATCTTCATAATTGTAGCGTGACTAGCGTCAATTTGTAGAGCCGCAATACTTGCAACTAATATGCCCGGAGTTTTTAAAAAAAACCTACCTTCCAGCACATTGTAGCACAAAATATACACCACCTTTCGGCACATTGTAGCACAAAATTAACCTTACCTTTTGGCACATTGTAGTACAAAATTAACCGGGTATATAAAATTGTAGCATCATAACCAATTTGGTCAACTTCAGAATTGGAAAGCCTCATCAGAAATGAACTTGTAGCACCATATGAAACTCAAAACAAAAAGAAAGAAGAGTTTCCCATTTTATTGAATTAACCAGAGTTTTAATAATAAATCTACCTTTCACCGCATTATAGTACAAAATTAACACTACATTTCAGCACATTGTAGTACAAAATTAACTGGGTATATAAAATTGCACCATCATAACCAATTTGGTCAACTTCAGAATCGGAAAGCCTCATTAAACATGAACTTGTAGCACCATGTGAAACACAAAACAAAAAAAAAGAAGAAACTCCCATTTCATTGAATTAACCAGAGTTTTAATAATAAATCTACCTTTCACCACATTGTAGTACAAAATTAACACTACATTTCAGCACATTGTAGTACAAAACTAATTGGGTATATCATGCGTCTCTGTTAGCTACACGTGGAGTGTGGATATGAGATCCTCTTTGCTATCCTTATACTGATGGTATCAATGTTAAACGTATCAGACTGTCCACACCAAATCTTTGATGGTATAGAGCTGGAAATTCCGACCTTTAGGTGTTCGTAACTACTCTCATCATAGCGATTACATTAACAAAGCTACAAAAGAGTGTAAATCTTTTAAAGTGTATTGCCATCTGGTTGTGAGAGTTGGACGCTCAATACTGGTCTTCTCATCATAGCGATTATATTAACAAAACTACAAAAGAGTGTCATTTGGATGTAGACTTTTAGTTTTGTCATCACCAAAACGGATCATAGGCTTTAAAAGATATACACTCTCAATTAGCACTTCTAAATTATATGTAGAAAAAATGTTCTGACGACGACGACGAAAAGTGAAGTACGCAGATCATCCATTCCCCGGACTCATCATCTCGATTTTTCGTTTTCCATAGAGGATTTTTCGATTTTCCGTTTTCCATATAGTCGTTTTTAAATATACCTTGCCAAATCAAGAATTGTAGGATTAGATTTGTATTGCCAATCGAGAATGGTAGGATTAAATTTATACTGCCAAATATAATGGTAGAATTGTACTGCCAAAGTAAGAATGATATGATTTAATTTATGCTGCTAAAGCCTGAATGGTAGAATTAAGTTATATCCATTATTGGTGAAGGTTTGGTAAATACAATAAGTCAAATGAAAATGGTAGGATTAAATTTATATTGCCAAATATAATGGTAGGATTAAATTTATATTGCCAAATACAATTAGTCCAACTCCATAATATGAGCATTTTAGTATGACATACACCAATAAGGTATTACTACTTTAGTCTGATAGAACCGAAGCTGGCAAGACAATTTTAGTCCAACTCCATAGTATGAACATTTTAGTCTGACATAGACCAATTAGGTATGACTATTTTAGTCCGACATAACTGAAGCTGGTAAAATAAGGCAATTTTAGTCCAACTCCATAGTATGAACATTTTAATATCACATACATTAATAAGGTATGACTTTTTTAGTCCGACAGAACCGCGGTAAGACAATTTTAGTCCAACTCCATAGTATGAACATTTTAATATGACATACACCAATAAGTACCACTACTTTAGTCCGATAGAACCGAAGCTGGTAAGATAATTTTAGTCCAACTCCATTTTAGTACGAATTAAGACATGTATTTAGATAAGAATGACACATAATGTATGACCATGTTTAGAATTTTGATCGATATAAAAGTTTTGGAACGAAAGTTAGGATTTATTCAAACCCTGGAAAGTACGCTTTAAAACTAGTCAACAAAGTAGAAAAAACCAAACAAAAATTTCCGCTCTGTCTTCAGAGGGTTTAAGGAATAAACCTGGCAAGGAAACTGCTCATGCGCTGGGGTAGTCGTTTGAGAATTAATCTTTACATGTGTACACAGCTATCATCACCCAATCAAATGACTCTACATCGTTCTTGACAGCCACAGTTGATTGCCTAGCGAAAGTCATCCATGCTTTTGACTTCCGGCGAACATCTGAACCTGAATTTTGAGATGGAAGTAGTAATAAGTATCCTTTTACCATGCTTTAACTATCTAGTACACTAAACGTGAGAATAAAATTATTTTACTGCGACTAAATGGACCATGACATTTCCCTTTGAGAGTTGAGAGAAGCTAGAGTATTGATATACCGGCTTTAGTAATCAATTCTTTAACCTCGCTGTTCTCTAAACATGACTTCTCCAATTTACCAGCTTCTAGTTTTGCTTCAGTACTCAATCTATTGACAGCATCCTCCTCCGCAACAAAAGAAGTAGTGATACTAACAAGAGGAAATATAGCAATTCTTGACACTTGGTTAAATACAGCAATAGCAACTCCAACACCGGCGAGCTCAACTGGACCTACAGTTTTCAAAACATGTATCGCAATGTTACCTCTAAGTTATTCAGCTAACGAAGGTTCAGAAAGATGTTAATACGAAAGAAGTAGCTGATTCATGTCCTTCATTTAGTTTGTAGATAACCAAAATAACAAACCTATATGGCCAATGAATGCTGTATCAATCAAAGAAGCAATAGGATCTGCCAATAGAGCCAATGCTGCAGGAATAGCTATCCGTAATATGTCCATGCCAAGCTCATCTTTCTTGAAAAGAAGCCTGCCCGTGCCCATACAATCATTGAAGCAATGGTCAGTTCCTAAATTTTAGTAAGAAGACGGATAATACCAAACATCCAATTCAAAATCTATGGGAATTAAAGAAGCCACGTTCAATTAGAAACTGTTCGCCTCCGACAAGAAGTCGCGGCTTAAGAGTCTCCACTATGCATCTTAAAATCAACCAATTTTCCTTCTTGCAAACAAATTAATATGAAGAAAAATGCACCTTGCATCTTTGAAGAAAACACAAAGCGGCATACTCCACTTCTTTACAGTCAGATTAGCTTCCTGGGCCATACGGAGAACAGACATTTCACCTTAAAAAAATGAGAATTACCTGCATGCAGTCACAAACAAAGTTTCAACAATCAAGCTTTGTATAATACGCCCCAAAATTTTGCAAAATTAAGTAACATATAAATCAACCAAAGCAAGAAATGCATGAAACATGGCGAAACCCCAAACAAGGCACCAAGATTTCATGTCAAAAGCATAATCATGACAATCGCAGTAGTTTTCTTACTAATTTCTTGCCAGATTTGAGACACTGTCAAGAGACATGATCAATCAAGAAAAAAAGTAGGAAAGTGGAGTAAAGACTAAAGATTATGAGAAGAAAAATCAGGAGCGCTGTATTTATGTTATTCACAAATTCATGTTATTCAACCAAAACAACCAAATCAACCATACCTAAATCATGTTATTCACAATGCAACCAGATCTAAATCATGTTATAAATTCAATATCACTCAAAATCACCTCAAAATCTGTAAGAACCCTAATCTCCAAAAATCGTCTCCAACCAGTAAGAAAGACAGCAACAAAAGCTTGCCTGCAAAAAAAAATACAATTATAGTTAGATTCTCCAAAAAATTTAAACCCTAATCTTACTCAAAACCCTTAATTCACAGAAACCCTAGCTGGATTCAAAATTAATGCAGTAAGAACAAAAAAAATTTACCTTTTTTATCAAAATTAGAAGAGGGGCGAACTGAAATTGATAAGTGAAGACGAATTAGAAGAGGGGAGAATTGAAATTGATAGAGGGATGACGGATTAGAAGAGGGAAGAACTAAAATTGATAGAGCGACGAAGAACTGAGAAGAACGAAGAACGAAGAAAGAAGAAAGGTCAGAGAAACAAACAGAAGAAGCTTTAATCAAATTCAAGTAGAGAAGAGAAGAAGAAGAACCGTAAAAATGGAAAGAAGATGAGAACCAAAAAAATTAATGTGGGTCGGGTCAAGAGCTAACTAAGGTTAGTTGGCTAAGGTTAAGCAGTCGGGTTGAGTTAGTTTTTGAATCGTGAATAGTTGACTGGATCGGCCAAAACTCGGAACAGACATGGAGTGCTATTTCTGAAACAGTTGAACAGAAACCGGATTTCCGTGCAACAGTGAGACACTGTTGCCGTTTTCTCTTTAAAAAAATTCCGTGAGGAGAACTTTTGCGACTTGCAGTGAGAACAACGTTCGAGGTCGCATCTTTCTGGTGGCTAGGTATGAATGTTGGGACCAACCAATTATAAAAGGTAAAAGGAATGATCCTAGCAAGCAGAATGTCAATGGCTAAATAATAGAAGGACAATTTGTTGAGCAAGTTGCTCCATCTAAACAACAGCTTTCAATCTTTTGGGTCGAGTGTTCAGATTTTATCAACCACTCATTGTCATTTCCGTCAAGTCTGGCATAAGCTATTGAGATCAATGTTTTTCCAATAGTTAGTACTCTCTTCGTTTCTAAAAGATAGGCAAGGTTACTATGACTAGGTGTCTCAAAAAAGGTAGGCATGTTTCTAAATAAGAGAAGTCCTACATTGTTCATTTACCAATTTCATCTTACATGAGGGACTCGAATCCCGACCTCACACTTGTGAGGCAACATGTGAACCATCCTACCTAGGCCTCTAGAACCGAAAAGAGTTTACAACTGCCATTTCTTCTTCAATATGAATTTGCTCACAATTATATTATCTCAAGACACCTCTCTTACACAAATCAATTTGATCTCACTTTTCTCTCAAATCACACCTTTTTACAACTACGAATCCTGCTTTTGATTATTCTGAAGAGGAAACGGCAATGCAAATAATTGATATGTATAATGAAAAGCAAAAAGAGTATTTGGAGATTCTGCGACAACTGGATGAAGAGTCAGATGAGGCTAGAAGACATTGAAACATCATGTTGCAACTACAATCAGGGATAATACCTAGGCCTCGTGAACCAAAAATAATTTTCACCAGAAGATGGACGTGGCGAGGGTGATACATTTACCACGAGAATCCGATGCATGATTATCTTAATCATGGATGTGTGTGTGTGTGTGTGTATTCTGATGAACATTTTCAGCGTAAAATCTGCATGGGTCGCAACTTTCTTCAAAGGATTATTGTTGAGTTTTGTAAGGTATAACATCTATTTAATTGTAATTATGATGCACGAAAAAATTCAAGAATTTAACCATGAATAAAAGATCGTTGCAGCTTTACCAATACTTATGTGTTCCCAGAGGATGCTACCAATGAGTACATTCATATGGCCAAAATTAATGCATTCAAGTATCTCAGTGTTTTTCGAAATAGACCATGTTAGTCAAACTTGAATATCGTTGAGTACATTCATATGGCTAAAATTAATTCATATGACCCTATACTTATGTGTTGTCAGAAGATCGTCAACCATGTTAGTCAAAAAAATTATGTAGACCTACTCAGAAAGATGTTGAACATATTCTTAAGGAAAATACAAAAATGGTTTTTCCCTACGTAATCTTGATTGCATGCATTAGGTGTGGCAAGGATACCGCGTTGAATGTGCGGGTAAGTATAGGGTTCATTACCCCCAAACCAACTGTAACTATGGAGGCTTTAGCTATTTGTGATTGTTAGATTTGACAAGTTTTTTTGTTTGACTTCCGGGTTCACAAAATGAAATCAATATATTTAAAACTGAAGTCTCTACCAACAACTCCGAAGTGACTTGGCCGTGTATGTTCGGGCAGTGTATGGAGTAAAGGGTGGGTACATGTGCAGTTTAGTTTAGTTTTTATCATTTAGAATTGTTAGAGCATTGTTCGGTTGAACCCACAGGCGTTAAAATATAAATGCAAACTCAATCTCGATTTAGGCTACTAAAGTCATTTTCGGACTAGGTTAGCTTAGGTAATAGAGTCACATAATTCATCCGTCCGTTGAACATTGAAGGTCACACGGAGACATCATTTGAGGAATTCATCAACAAATTAGTAGTGAAAAAGCATTTATATTCTATACACTTTTCTCTTCAGTAGCGAAGACTTTAGTATTGAATGAAATGCAAAGAAGGACTTTATCATATGTTAGCTTTGTTACAATTGTCTGTAAAGTTTCAATTTCAAGTGAGAGAAATTTATAAACTTTGCGTGTTTGAGTTCACGAACCCATACAAAATATGAAGTTCATGAACTCCATGAATCATTTGAGCTCGCGAACCTAGTTGAAATTTGATGTTCCTGAATTCCAAAAATCACCTGACTTCACAAACCGAGTATTTGAGTTTGCAAACTTAGTTGAGTTTTGAAGCTTCTGAAACTCAAACTCACTTGAGTTTGCGAATCCAAAGGGTCAATTGTGACCGGCAATAATTTCTTTTTAGAAATTTGGTGCACTTTCATTCTTCGTATTCAAGGAAAACTTTTTGCGTGCTTTTTGGTTGCCAATTTTGGTGTAATCCTTTGCGAAAAAAGTTATTAGTTATTTTCGTCAAATCGATCAACTTGTGAACCAGTTTCTGGTACGCAAACCGGTTCGTGAACCGTGCGCCTGTCAGATTTCGTCAAATCTGGATTCCGCTGGAAGTACTGGGCTGAGCCAGAACTTAGACGTGTGTACGTCCTCAGCTGTGATCCATGGACTCTTTGCTCAAGAGTACTCCTTAAGATTCATCAATATCCAACTAACAGTTTGCAAGCAAACCATTGCAATGGACACATGGCACCGAATCTGTCTCATTCATTCTTGTACTCACAGTATTTGTGGGATTAAACACTGGTCATGACACAAGGCCACGTTACACAAGAATACGATCTCAATCGCTATTATCACTACTAAAGTAGTCGACTATATTTCGAAAGAATAGATGAAGTAGAAATAGAAGAATATCCATAAAGTCATAACTCCTACTAACCTTTTGTCGATGAAGAATAATTGATGTCTTGTGTCTGACAATTCCATCTGTGCCCGTCAAATCGATCAACTTGGATCTTAAATTAGGCAGTTGATATTAACATGCAAAAACCTAACTATGTCTGACAATTCAAAATTAACTTTGAAAAATTACTTGGCGCTTAAATGTTTCCATATTTCAAACTAAAGAAAGAACTTCAATTCAAGTAAGTTTTAATTAAGAAAAAATGCTTATCTGGTATCTAAGGAAAGAACGTTTTCTGAGTAGCATTGAAATTAATTAATTAGGTTGCAAGAAACATATTGTTGTGTTCATAAGCAACCTAGCCTTGATCATTCATTATAATAAATAAATAAATAAATACAGGACATCCTGAAACATACACCATAATCCCTTACATGCAATTTATAACGTTGCATAAGAGGTCGTCTCTAGACATTGAAGGTTCCTAGAAAAGGAAAGGTGAGACTTGGAAAGACTTCACTCGAAGATATTGAAGCACATGTCAATCTATTTGTAACCAGATAGATTTTGAAACTTGTATCTTCATTTGATCAACATTAGTTCTTGGTCGTTTTCTTATGCTATAAGGCTCATTCAAGAACTATAGATCAATATCAATTTTGTTGATACAAACTTCCATTAGGAATTCTTCGTATAAGCATGTTAGTTCCTCAAATATTGATGTAGGTCTTGTAAATACGATTAATCTTAAAAGGTAACGTCGATTAGGTATCTCTTTAAATTTTCAACAGTACAAACCCCAGTCTGGAAAATTTTCTTGGATACATTATGTATTAGGGTAAAGTCACTTTAAGCGAAAGATATTTTCCCTACCTATACTAACTGATCAACATTAGTTCTTGGTCGTTTTCTTATGTTATAAGCATCATTCAAGAACTATAGATCAATATCAATTTTGTTGATACAAAGTTCCATTAAAGGCATTCTTCGTATAAGCATGTTAGTTCCTCAAGTATTGACCTGGGTCTTGTAAATACGATTAATCTTTAAAGGTGGAGTCGATTAGGTATCTCTTTGAATTTTCACTACACGAAATTGCCTTTTTAGCAACGGCCCAGGGCCGTTGCCAAAAATTAAAGCAACGGCGAGTGG
>JAJJMA010249151.1:1171-12487 GCA_023529015.1 Papaver nudicaule
AAACCTAAATTTTATCATAAATCAGAAAACCCTTTACACAAAAACCTAAACTTTATCATAAACCAGAAAACCCTAAAGGAAAAGGTGAAATTTATACCTGATTTTGTATCTCGTCCTCCTGCACTAGCTCTTGGCTTAACCCTAAAAAGAAAAGATGAAAAGAAAATATCAATCCAAAGATTTGAAAAAAAAAAAAACAACAACAGCAAAAATGGATGAAACGAAACCCTAAATACTTACACGATGCTCTCAGGAAACCCTTAATTAGAAAAGAAAAAAAACACACTAACTATCGCTCCATGGAAGAAGAGAAAAGAACAAGGCGGAAAAAATGAGGAGAGAATTTGGTTGTTTTACAGGGTTTGGTCAACTGTCAATGGAAACTAGGAGTCATTTGACTGGGCGGAAATAGATTTATAGGGTTTCAAAGTCTTGGGTGAAAATAAAACCGAGTCAGGCCACCTTAATGAGCTGATTTGTTTCGCCTGACTGACTTTTCATTTCATTTTCATTCCTCTGATTTTTCATTACTAGTTAATTATAACCCATCCCTAGATTTGAGTCATATAGGGATGGCACAAATTGGCAACCACAATGGTCTTAGCCAATTTTAGACGGAAACTTTTAGTTTAGATTATAACTGTGGTAGTACTTTTTATTTGCTAACTTGAAACTTTTAATTATAACCGGCGTAGTACATTTTATTTGCTAATGTTAACTTGATTGGTACATGACTAGTTAAACTTGCGATTACATTACATAACTAGTTTAAAAAACATTGCATTACATTACAAATTCTGGTAGATTTTGTCTCAACACGGGGTAGCAACTCCATAATGCAAACACGCTTCCTTGCTCTTCGAAATAGAGGGCTGATGCCATAGCTTCCTGCAGATTTACAAATCAAATTATAAAGTAGCCATACAAAATAAATCACAATAGAAGACAAAAATACTCACTACTTGTTCATCGTTCCATCCCCATTGTTCTTCGGCGACTTGGCGCATATAATAATGCAAGACAAGACAACGGTTCTTGATCCTTGCAAATCTGACGCTAAGTGCTTTGCATGTTCTTTCATTGGGGTTTCCTCCGCTAGCAGCGTAAAAGGTTTGAAAAATCCTTTCCCAGAACTCTTTTGCGGTTGCTGCACGAACGGTGACGTACGCATTGGTAAGAGCACGATCTTCAGCTTCAGTAAACCTCGAACTCATATCTTCAGCAAACTTCAAAAATATTGATGGATGGTGGTCAAAGAAGAAGAGTACTCTTATATATAAGAGATCTCAACGTCTAATTGTTTTGAATTTTGAAAAAAGAGTCGTTGGGGATCTGACAGTCAAGTAAAAACTAGGTAGATGGATGGTTAGATGTTGAGGTGTAAAACAATTCTTCACAAGTAAAATTATTGTAACTCAAGATAATTTTCATTGATTGGAAAAACAAGTATGGAATAAGTTTTCCTTAATTGAAATAACAACTACATTGCAAAGATGAAAAAAAAAATACAAAAAATTAATCTACTAAATATCTTGCCCTAGCTTCCATAACATTAACACATCATTGTAAATCCTCAATCTTTCATAACATTCACCAAACATGAATACCCGGTTATTGAGCTCATAATATTGAGCCCGGAATAGAGTGCCCAATTTGCCGTGTGACGCATTTCTATTTGTTTGGTACATAGCTCTCATAATTCGACAAAAATCGGAGATGTCTTCACTAATGCGGTTCCATCGACTTCTAATTCCATTTCTATCTCTACCATTTGGATTATTTGTAACTCTCACGAACACATCAAAAACACGAATCCAAAACGTCGGTTGCCAAGGTTCCAATTCACCCACCATACCATTCATTCGGCTACGAATGAAAGAGTAAGTAATTAATTGCGAGATCTTCTCTCTCGGTGTAATTGTTTGCCATATCAATTTTGTGATGAGAAACATTTGAAAATTTGAAGGGACAGAAAAGGAATCAATTGAAACAAGATTGATTGGGATGAATTGGTCAAAGAGGAAGAATTATCTTATACAGAAGAGATCACAACGGCTAGTTTAGCACCACATAGAGAAATGGATCAAGTTGATTTTTTTTTTGGTCATCTGTTAACTGGTTTAACGTGTAAGGCGTTGCAGATCCAACACTTGGTGAACACCGGTTTTTGACACCGGATGTTGACACCGGTACGTGGTGCGATGTGGTTGGTTGATTTTCGAGAATGGGGCCGGTTTTTCGAGAATGGGGCATGTTAATCGAGGGGGGCCTGCTAATCTTAAAACCGGGGCCTGCTAATCTTGGGATCCAACGGTGGAGGCGTGTGCCACGCATGGTGTAGGAACCCGGTGTTCCTGTAGCACGACTGTTTCTTCTCGGAAGATATTTTGTCAGTTAACATTAGGTCAAATCGATTTTTTTTCAGATATACTCAAGTTAGGAAAATTAAACAGTTTAATAAGTAAATTTGTTATACGCATCCAATGTGGTGATGTACGTGTATGTAGTGTATGAATATTTTGGAATATATGGCGCATACATACACATGAGGATCAGTTCATATGTAGTATGAAATATACATCCCAAAATTTTAGTTACCATTAAACAAACGAAATTAGGGTATACCTTTGAGAAAATATTGGAATATACGGAATTAAATGAAATATACACGTAAGGATCTTAAATGAAATATACATTCCAAAATTTTAGTTACCATTAAACAAACGAAATTAGGGTATACCTTTGAGAAATAGATATAAATATTGATCCAAGAGGCCATAAAAACCACACCATCATTATAGTTGAGAGATATATCAGACGAGAACAATGAGTTCCACTGCTCTGCCAAACAAATTAACGATCACAATGACAATAAGCGAGGTGTTTTGCATCCCTGATGTCCCACTTGAGGCTGAAATACGTGCTCAAATCAATGGTGTTGAGGTTTCTGCAGTCATCAGAATTGATGATGTAGAGAATGGTACTCCCACACCTGCTGAAGTCAAATATGAATGGGGTTCTCCTCCTGAAGGTTTTGCTACTTGGCATGACTTCGACCTCACTTGCAAAGAGGAAATAGATGCTCTTTATGATTTACTATCTCCAGCGAAAGAGTCTAATGAAGATGTTGGTGATGATTATGATGACTTGTGTGTCCCAAGTGGTATGTAGTTCTCTCGGTTCAAAGAAGAAGGCTTGAAGTTTCAATGGGAATACCATTAATTTAATTCTCTTATGACTCTCAATGAAATGTTTCATTCAGATTATCTTTTAGGTCTTGATCAGTTTATAAGCAGTATGCAATGGGCACTGCCCTACTTTCACGTTTTATATTTGGTGGAATACCAACCCAAGTTTTTTTTCTTTTAATAACATAGATTTTATTTATTGATTGAGAATAAACTTAAGAACCATTCAACGGAGACAAATATTCCTATAGATATTTAAGTCTTTAAAGACTTGCTGGTGTTTAATTAAGGTGCCATTAAAACAATAACTGAAATTACATGGATTTTTATTTGTTGATTGGGAATAAACTTAGAACCATTCAATGGGTTTTTTTCCTATAGATATTTAAGTCAACTTAGTCAAAGTCAAGACATGAAGGACTTGCCGGTGTGTAATCAATGTCCCATTAAAACAACAAGTAGAATGCACGTGCATTGCACGTCGGCAACACTATTTCCTTAAGCAACATATATAAGTGTGGGTTTTTTCAATTTACCTTCAAAACATGTCTAATTATAGGAGAAATATGAATATGTTAATAAATAGTAGATTTTTTGATATTGTTATTTATACTCATTGTGTAGCTAATTCAAAAGGCTTTACAAATATATATAAAATTCAAAAAATCCGAAATATAGTATGAAAGATATGGAGATTTTAAACATTTTTATAAAAATGGAATTTTCGTAAATATTATATTATTATGATATTTGCTCCGAAGTCCTTTATAAATGTAATATTAGAGCGGCATCCTTATCCGATCCAGCGGCTGAAAATTTTGAATTTTGGAAATCTGACGGCTCTCATCAATTGTTCACACACCACTTTGTGTGTGCGTAACACCAATTGTTAACGGAAGTCCTCATCATCCGACGGTTGTGCTCAATTTCAGGAGATCCGACGGCTACGAAGGGTGAATTTTATGTTTTTGTTGTTTGCCTTAAAGAAGGGGGAGATAGAACTAAGCCTTAAAGTTCTCAATAAACTTAGGGTTGCGTCAAACAAAAAACATTCATAATACAAACTGATTCATACAAGAGTAACTACTGATAAACAAAACACATCAATATATACAAGAGGGTGCTGATAGTGCTGATAAACATGTCCAACTGAAATTGCAAAGTGACGAACTACAAAAAAAAAAAAAAAAAAAAAACCGGCCGAGCAAAATAACTACACAACCTAAACAACATAACAGTAAGACAAACAGATAGCTCCACAAAAAAGAAACCGGTGTGTAATTAGGGCTTTAGGACTCAATAATCCTACCCTCATGATGATGATGATGATGATGAGCCTTCAGACTTGGTGGGACTGTACGATAATCTCACCCTCCTCGTCTTCATCACTGCTGCTGTCGACAATGTTGACGATGTTCTTGAAAGGCCAATCGTCATGATCACTTACATCCTCAGACTCACCATCACTAGAAGCACCATATCTAGCCATATTCCAGTAATAAAGCTTGGGGTCTGAATCATGATCACTTACATCCTCAGACTCACCATCACTAGAAGCACCCTTGGGGTCTGAATCATGTTCACTTTCACCCTTATACTCATCATCAGATTCATCACTGGAAGCACCATGACCTGAATCATTATAGTCTTCATCGGAAGAGTACTCATCGAAATCATCTTCTTCTTCTTCTCCAACCAAAGAAATTGGCAACTCCATGGGAAGATATGAGAAATAGCCAACAAGTTCCCCTTCTATGATTCTAAATCGGAAGCCTGTCCAAACATTGACAATTCTAGTTTCTACATCTTGATTAAGAGAAGACATTTTGGTTCTTTTTCTTTTCCTCTTATCTTGACTTGCTCTAAACCCTAGCTATAAGACGCATCTTTCTGTTTTTATAGCCGGGCAAATTATACCACGTCACATGGCCAGAAAACCCAAACCCTAATTACACCCTGCGTGTCATGACCAGAACTCATATTTGTCATGCATGTGTGCACTTGGGCAACAACAAAACCACTAATCCATTAGCCGTGAAAATCGTATCTTCTCTTTGATCTTTTTAGACGCAAATTCTCACTCTACATCATTTTATTTCCCTTCTCAAAATACCTACTCTCTTCTCTTCAAAAAAAAAAAAACCTACCCTCCCCCCACCTCATCTATATGTCACATGACATGGCCACAAAACCCAAGCCCTAATTACCCCTGCGTGTCAGCCAAAACTCATACTATTTGTTATGCACGTGTGCACTTGGGCAACAACAAAACCACCAAGCCATTATGAACCGTGTGGGAAAATAGTTCCTTAAATATGGGTAGTATTTTTTTTTAATTTTTTTTGGTACATAAATATGGGTAGTATTGATATCCAAGATATTTCTTTCGAGGAAATCAAAAAAGCAAAATATATCCAAGATGTATTTTATGTTACCAAAAATCAACATACAAGACCAAACCAAGTGTACTACATTGACTAGCTACTACCTTACATGCATAAATGAAGTATATGAATTTGGAATAGAGGGTACACCAAGGTTTTGGTCCAGAGGATTTGGAACCATGCTAGAGCTACTAGTTATACTAGTTTTTGAAGGGAGGCGTGAATCCTCAAAATTTTCCTTTGTTATTTTTGAAGTTTTACTAGTTTTCGCAAAATTTTCTAATATTATCCCTCCTAGTAATAATTGTAAAAAGGCAAATATTTTAATCGCTATAGTATAGAGTGTAGCATAGGACAATATGTACTCTACACCCTTATGTATTTTGTTTGGTCGGCCTAGGACCATAACTATAACTGTCCATGATTCCCCCAATAGATTTTTTTTTGTACTCCATCAAATCATAGTACAACTTGAAATCCAAAAAGGGCAAAGTAGTAGCCTTGGTTAATAGGGATAACATTCCACTTTTGTTAGGATTGTAGTTATGATGAGCCAACTGGCTCTTTATGGAGAGTCATTTGTTTAGAGGGTAGGGATATCTAATGCAGAAAACGTTTCATTTCCAAACGCATTAGCCAACCTTTCATAATTACTCCTCGTTTCTCGTTACTCTTAATTGTTTTGAGTCTTATCAGGCCTTAAAGCCTGTCGGTTAGGTCATTCAAAATTTTGCCTTTTCAATGTTACACGTCCTAATGCATTCAACTGCATGCATGCCTTTTTAATAAGTGAATTTGTTATTCACATTCAATGTGGTGATGTACCCGTATATTATTGATATATTTTTTTAGAAGGAATATATTATTTGATATGGAAACTGATATATATTCGGTCGAATTTAGAATAATACTATGGAATATACATCCCAAAAAATTTAGTTACCATTAAACAAATTAAGGTGTCCCTATGTGATAATACTTCAGAGTTCACCTATATAGAAAAGACCATTCTTAATGCAAACTTAGAATTAGATCAAAAGTTGAAGGAAAAAACAAACATAAGAATACACTTACCTTTTTGGATAAGAGATGGAGAAAACTTGTCTGTGACAAAAAAAAAAAAATCAACAACGAAAATTAATGAGAGTAAATAACTATCGAAGTATCAATATTTACATGAGCAATCAGAGATAAATGAACCATTCAAGAATCAAAATGCTTACTTGTTTTTGATGGAGTTGGAGAAGAACAAGAACGTATATACTTAAGAAGAATAAGAAGTAAGAAAAACATACTACTAGCTAGACTAGGTAGGCATGTGATGTTGGGTCTAATTACTCGTAGTTAGCTAGACTACTTGCTAGACTAGATAGGTAGTAGTAATGATGTGGCAGCTGAGGGATTCACGGTTCGATGAAACAGGTGAGGGAAAATAAAGGAGTGTAATGATGATGATTATTGGTAGCTTAAAAAGGATTTTTAGAGGATAGAGTTTTATTTTTAAAAAAAAAAGGGAATTTATTTATCTTAAACTGTCATCTCGATTTTTGATTCATGGTTTGTTCATATTTCCATTCTGTGATTTTCTAGTAGAATTTGCCTTTGAGTTTTTCTTTGTTCTTCATCTGTTTCATATTGCCATTCTGTGATCTTTGTTCTTCATCTGTTTCATATTGCCATTCTGTTATGATCATCACGTACTAGTCACATCGATTCTGATATGAATTTTTTTCATCTCCACACTCATTGCCTCAATTTTTCATCATTATGCCTCGATTTCCTATACTGACTCACACTCCCACTCGAGTACTTATATGCCTCGTGCTCCTACACTGCCTCACACAACTTATAGAATCTCGTATTATTGTTGGTGCACGACTATATATTTTCTTCTGTTTATACACCGGCATGGCCAAGATACTTGTGGAACCATACTATGGAACATTGACATTAAAACACAATCCTATATAACTATGGGCATTAATATTACTTGACAAATTCCTAAAATTTAGGTAGATAAGGAAAACTGTATTACTTGACAAAGTCCCTATAAAAACAAACAAGCAAAAAGAGTCACAGTTTAACCATTGTTCCACATTGAAACAAATCAAACTGCCTTTAAACAAAATAAAATCCAGAATGTCAAAGAGAGAGATTCTCTCCCGGTACACATAGCATTAGCGAAGAAAGAGATACGTTAGATAAGATTTAGCAGCTAGAAGATCCGGGCATTGCTATTGGTACGTTTAGATCATCACGTACTGAATTGACCGAAGCAAGTATTGAAATTTGACTTTGGTGCATGGCATTGATTTTTGATTTGAAACACACCAACACATAATATTTTATACAAATCGCAATCGGAACCTGCATAAAAACTAAAATAGTTAACTAAAAACTACGAAACTTAATTTTTTGATCAACTGGTACATCAGAGTGATTGAATAACCCGGCTTGTTGAAGACCATACTAACAAAATATTCATAAACTGCAACAAACAAAAACAGCTAAAAGAAACGCTGATAAAAAATAAGAAGATGACCTACTAATATTGATAGAGAAAACCCAAAAAAGAAACCCCAATCTTTTCCCCTTCTTATAAAACCCTAATCTTTTCTTAATGGATGCGAAGTACTCGACTGGGGTTTTAAGACCTATAGGCTAAGGTTCTTCCTCAAATATCTCAGTCTTGACACCATTAAGAACTCGGAACCTCCTTACCTTTGGGGTAAGATCTCTATAGAAAGCCTTCTCATCGTACTCCTCGTCGGGTATGTCTTCGCCAGTCTCCTTCCGAAGTTCATCGAAACTGCGGAAAAAAGCATACCACGTCTTAGTTGGAGGGGGTGGAGAAGGGTCATCAACTATTCCTTCTTCGAGTGCTTCAACAGGTTCTTCATCTTCAAAAATGAAGATTCTTTCTAAGTATTGTTGAAACTCTTCAAAAGTTCTCACAGAAGCCATTCTTAGTTTTTCAATGTGATCTCACTGATTTTCTCTTTGATTGTTATGGAGATAGTTGTGAAAAAAAAACTCTTTATAAGTTATAGCAAAGTAGGGATAAAGAGTCGGTGTTGAATTGTCTACACATTGAACAACCACCTATATAACTCTTTCTATTCCCAAAATAAAATAAAATATTAGAGTTTTTCGAAAACGCTTAGTGTAGAGATGTAGAGAGGGTAGAGAGGAGAGAGATAGAGAGGGAAGAAAATTAGTGGGTGTCCACAAAATAATCCAATGGTGCACCCCTGATCTGAGGGTTGTGGTGGTGCCACATCAGGCTCTACATCTTCTCTCTCTTCTCTATTCTCTACACCAAGTGGCTCCGGTGTTTTTTACTTCTGGAAAGAGGTTGTGCCTCATCTTACTGATAAGATATTTTGGGAAATATGAAAGCGCATGGCTAGAAAAAAATCAATATCTCATATTCCCATTAGTCTTATAAACCCCACTACGTCATAAATACTATGTAGTCAACTAAAGTATTTATTTGTATTTAAAACTGCCTAATTAACCAATTTTTCTTGTAAAGTCTAATCTGTCATTAAATCTAATCAGAATAAAGTATTTATTTGTATTTAAAACTGCCTAATTAACAATTATATTGGTTAATTAGGCAATATATATATATAACAAAAATATCAAGCAGGTTACTCGTAAGGGCAATATCGTCGTCAAGCAAATACCCAAAAATATCGAGCAGGTTTCTCGTAAGGGTAATTTTGTCGTCAACAAATACCGCAAAAATTGAGCAGGTTACTCGTCAGTGTAATATATTGAGTAGGTTACACACAAGGGTGATAATGTCATTATTGAATGTTGGAAAATATCAAGCATGTTACTCGTAAGGGTATAATTGTCGTCGACGAATACTCCAAATATCGAGCAGGTTTCTCGTAAGGGTAATATATTGAGCAGGTTACTCGTAAGGGCAATAGTGTCTTTAAGGAAATACTGCAAAATATCGAGCGAGTTTCTCGTAAGGGTAATTTTGTCGTCAACGAATACCGCAAAAATTGAGCAGGTTACTCATCAGGGTAATATATACTGATTAGGTTACACGAAAGGGTAAAAATGTCATTAGCCAATACTTGAAAACATCGAGCATGTTACTTGTAAGGGTAATATTGTCGTCACAATACCGCGAAAATTGAGCAGGTTACTCGTCAGTGTAATATATTGAGTAGGTTACACACAAGGGTGATAATGTCATTATTGAATGTTGGAAAATATCAAGCATGTTACTCGTAAGGGTATAATTGTCGTCAACAATGCTGCAAATATCGAGCAGGTTTCTTTTAAGGGTAATATATTGAGGAGGTTACTTGTAAGGGCAATATTGTCTTTAAGGAAATACCGCAAAATATTGAGCAGGTTACTCAACAGGGTAATATATACTAATTAGGTTACACAAAAGGGTAAAAATGTCATTAACAAATACTGGAAAACATCAAGCATGTTACTCGTAAGGGTAATATTGTCGTCAGCGAATACTGCAAATATCAGGCAGGTTACTCGTAAGAGTAATATATTTAGCAGGTTACTCATAAGGGTGATATTGTCGTTAGGGAAATATCGCAAAAATACCGAGCAGGTTTAACAATAATATTCCTACGGGAGTATTAATTCCAAGAAGTTGGGAATCTTCGTCGAAGCACGAAACTAATCGATGTTTCTCATATTATTAATACTGGAGTTTCAAATCTCCCCTCGAATCACGAAACATGACGATGTTTCTCTTATTATACCTATTGAAGTATTCCAAGAAGTTGGGAACCGAAACACGAAAAACGAAACCTAACGATGTAATTTCTCACCGTATTATATATTAATTCCTTCTAGAGTATTCCAAGAAGTTGGGAACCGAAACACGAAAAACGAAACCTAACGATGTAATTTCTCACCGTATTATATATTAATTCCTTTTAGAGTATTCCAAGAAGTTGGGATTCTTCGCCAAAGCACCAAAGTAATCGATTTTTCTCATATTATTCCTACTGAAGCATTCCAAAAAGTTGGGAATCTTCGCTGAAGCACGAAACTAATCGATGTTTCTCATATTATTAATACTGGAGTTTGAAATCTCCCCTCGAATCACGAAACATGACGATGTTTCTCCTATTATACCTATTGAAGTATTCCAAGAAGTTGGGACCCGAAACACGAAACTCGAAACCTAACGATGTAATTTCTCACCGTACGTATTATATATTCCTTCTAGAGTACCAAGAAGTTGGGAATCTTCGCCGAAGCACCAAACTAATCATTTTTCTCGTAAGAATATCCCTACGGAGTATTCCAAGAAGTTGGGAATCTTCACCGAAGCACGAAACTAATATTATACATTAATTCCTTCTAGAGTATTCCAAGAAGTTGGGATTCTTCGCCAAAGCACCAAAGTAATCGATTTTTCTCATATTATTCCTACTGGAGCATTCCAAAAAGTTGGGAATCTTCGCTGAAGCACGAAACCAATCGATGTTTCTTATATTATTAATACTGGAGTTTGAAATCTCCCCTCGAATCACGAAACATGACGATGTTTCTCCTATTATACCTATTGAAGTATTCCAAGAAGTTGGGAACCGAAACACGAAACTCGAAATCTAACGATGTAATCTCACCGTACGTATTATATATTCCTTCTAGAGTACCAAGAAGTTGGGAATCTTCGCCGAAGCACCAAACTAATCATTTTTTCTCGTAAGAATATCCCTACGGAGTATTCCAAGAAGTTGGGA
>JAJJMA010249186.1:9038-23479 GCA_023529015.1 Papaver nudicaule
ATGACCATCTTTGAACTTGTCTCTAGGCCAGTGACATCCCGTATCTTTCCAGCTACGAAGTACACGTCCATAGAATAACACAGGTTCTGGGTACCAATCCTCATCGAAGGAATAATCAAGAAAACCAGGAAGAACATCCTTAATGTTATCTCGAAGTTCAAAATGAACTCCCCAAGGAGCAGCCTCGAGCTCAAGACTTAAATAAGCCCGGTAGTGTTTAAAGAAGTTGGCAGCTGTAAAGTAATACTTCGATGTCGAACCTGCGACAGAATTATCCTCCGAGCAAAGAACCCACTTGTTGATTAGTTGAATCGAGCTACAAGTCAGTTCCATCACCCCACGAGCTTCGGGCATCGAAGAAATAATCTCTAAGAGCAGGGGATTTGAAGATCGGTAAAGTGGATGCAAAAGTCATGCGAGCATTTGATGAGTAGTTATCAACAGTTGACTGTCACCACACTTGTAATCCTCAGTTTGGGAGTCAACCGACCGCCAGTAGGATGAACGTAAGTAATCTTAAAGGCAATAACATTAAAACCCATAGCACTCATCTTGGAGATTAAGGCGTCAACAGAAGGAGAGGAAGTCATTTGAAGAGGAAGGATGCGCTAAAACCTCGTCGGAAACGGGAATTGCAGTGCTAGAAACTCAAAATTTATATGAGTAAAAACCGGAAAAACCTGCCTTTATGGATTAATAGGGAAAACAAATAAGTGGGTACCAAAGGATTTTCAGAAATAAGTAGGATTTTGGGTTAAAAATGAGAATTTTGAAAGAAAGAAGAAAGAACAAAGACGGACAAGAAGAAGAAGATGAATTCGAAAAGGTTGGGAAAGAAGTTTTAGTGGGAGAAAATAAGCTTAAATAAGGAGAAGGAAACGACGCTATAGGTAAAAGGGTTAAAAGGTATCTACAATCTCGGGAACATGCCGAACGTGCGTCACGAAAACGTTACTCCTATCAAATAGTGGGCACGTGTCAAAGAATAAGCAACGAAGAAGAATTTCCTTTCTCAAACATCTTCGATCTCTGGGAAAGGAAAGAGGCAAACTGTGTGGGCATAAAACCATCGAACCACTGTCGACATCTCAAGGAAGAAGCATGATAAGAGAAGAGACAGCTCAAAGTATACCTCGATATAGGCAGGAGTCATCAAAGAAACATTTTACAACGAAGTTCAGAATGTAGCCTCGATGTCATCTCGATGTGCACCGACTTACTCGACAGCTTCTGACACCCACGATTTTGTATTTTGTCTTATTAGTTGTCTCCCACTATTGTATCTCGCACTATAGCTCGTGCTCAGTTGTAGGGTTTGGCTTTTTTTTTGTAAGACTTAAGGGCTTTGAGAAAGACTAGGTTAGTATCTTATGATTCAATCTTTTCTGGTCATTAAGCACTAATCCATTGTAGAATTAATCACCCATAAAGCATTACATTTAATAAAGGTCATTTTACCTTTACTTTATTCTAATGGTGCTATTATTAGTATCGAGTATTTCATAGTATATGGTTCGACCCACTGTTTACACCGAGATCTACTTCTTAATCTCTTTATTTTGGTTCTAATCTAATGTTGTTGGGTGTAAAGTTTCTAAGCAGATTTTATACCGACACAGATATTCTTGACAGTTACATTTAGTTTGTTATTTCAGTTTCTTATTTGATTTGTATATCTACCTAGTTACTATAACTGCATAACTACCTACTAGTATTTAAACATGTAATCATAAGTTTGTAATGAGATTATTGATATTTATTATTGATAAAAGTTTTATTTTGAGTGTTTATCAGTTGTTATATGTGGATTCAGGCACATACCTTGTGGATTCAGGGATCCCTTGTGGATTCAAGGTTTTTATCAGTTACCGCTGTGTCAATTGATATCAGATCCAGGTTTGATCTTTGTTTTTCATGGATTCTAATGATGGAGATAGTGGAAACCACTCGTCTGATGGTGTTTGGGAGAATGCTGCGACATTAAGGCAGATTTCTAACAGTCAAGTGCTAATAAGGAGGTCTGTAGGGTCGTTAGTGACTATCATGACTCGTTTAACGAAAATGATAGTTCGAAATCAGAATCGGGATTGAGAACATCCTCTTCGTGGTGTGGGGGTAACATAAGACAAAGTAATAATGGAGGCGATGATGCACCAAGTGAAGAAAATTGAATTACTTAAAAATATAGAGGACAGTCGTTAGTAGTGAGGAATTTGTTGTTAACCCCTCAACAAAATTCATATAAACAACGACACAATATCTTCAATACCAAGTGCACAGTGAAAGATCGTGTATGTGACTTGATTATCGATGATGGCAGCAGGGAGACTATAGTTTTTTATATCATGGTGAAGAAACTTAATCTGCCAACGGAGGAGCATCCAAACCCTTACTTAATTGGCTGGATCAAAGATGTTGGAGAAACTAAGGTAAATCGAAGGTGTAAAGTTCATTTTTCTATTGGCAAACATTACATAGATGTTGTATGTTGTGACGTTGTGGATATGAATTTCTTGTAGATATCATCGGTAATATAAAAGATATCATCGGTAATTAAAAAAACAAAAGATATCATCCGTATCATTGGAAAGATAAAAGATAAAAAATATCATCGATATCATCGGTAATATAAAAGATAAAAGATATGATCGGTATCATCAGTAATATAATAGATAAAAGATAAACGATATCTTCAGTGTCATCGGTAATATTGAATCTGGTAAAAGATATCATCGATATCATAGGTAATATAGTTTTGAACATCGCCACCATGGTGTGAACTGCGATTACATCAAATCGATACTAAAGAGTCTCTTACTTTTAATCAGTGCATACCAGATTCCACCCATCTTATTATCATTTCTAAGTTTAGTTCTTGAAATCCCTAATTATGTTTTTTGCTCAAGCGAGTGAACTTCTTTATCAAGCTTGGTTACCTGCGATTCACTCAAAATCCTGCAGCTGCAAGATCTCATTCAAGACAAGTATTACTTTCCATTAATTTTACTGATTTTGTTTTTTAAATAACGAAAGTTAAAGAGATCTTCAGAGGACAAGTGAATGAATGTATCGATTTCAATAAATGTAAAGTGAGATCTAAGCAATTTTATGACCATTGGAATACGTTTGATGGGCACGTTAAGGGTTTGCCTATTAAAACTGATGGAATATTAGAGATAGAATTTGCAATTCAGACCCCAAATATCTTTTACTACTGGTTGTTTGGTGTGGAATTGACGGATACAATCATAACATTCTACAAGAAAAAATTTATTTGTTTATGCAACAAAAAGGATCTGACTGTATTTGAAGTATTCAAAGATATTATACGGGATTCGGTAGGAGAAAAATTGGTGATACTTGATAAGGAAGGTGGTGAACTCCAATTGATGACTACAGGGATTGATCAAGATGTTGCTGCTATTGGTTATATAGATGGCAATAATGAATTGTTACTCTCATGGAGCGAGAAAGTAGGTAAACAGATAGAGGATGTAACACCTCGTTTTCTATCTATGTCTGCGGTGAAAGATGGAACATAAATTAGAATTATAAAAGGAGCTTCACAGTTGACAGTGGCACTGATGCTAGAGGTTGTCGTGCCGAAACTTCTGGATGTATTTTAAGGTAATCAAGAAATCTCTCATTCATCCTTAGCTTCGGAAAAGTGTAGTAACGACGAAAAGTGAAATGTTAGAGACAATGAATTTTGTAGTAATCCAGAGGCTATTGGTATCACTAAACTTCCACTATTTCAAAGTGGTGAAAACTTTGATCTCTCACACAATTCTTCAAGTAATGACCAACTTCTATGTTGTGATTCCGAAAGCGCTATTGCAATTTCTTTCGGTATTTCGTATCGCATATATTCGTCATATATTGCAAGAACGTTTGTAGTTAAAGGTAAGGCATTATTAAAAAAAAAAAGATACTTAAGAAAGCCCATCAATCTGCCATTGAAGCTTTAGTGGAAGGGAACTTGGTCAAGCGTTCATATCTCGAATCTCGACTTGTGGTTCAAGAAGAAGAAGATGAATCATTTCTTGATTACCTCACAAAATCAGCAGGCTCAGGGAGTGGCTTAGAATTTAGCAACTCAGGCCTAACCTTGAATGACACAAATAACATTGTACTGAAAGTTGGCATGATTTTTAACATGTCACTTGGATTTCATGGTTTGATTCTTAAAGGTGTCAAAAAAACCTCTATGTTAATTGAAGTCGTTGTAGTAGTTCGACAACATGATTCTCCTTCAATCCTAACCAATATGCCTAAAGAAGCATTCGATTTGGGAAAAGACTTCGTAGGATTTTAGGATATCTTAGCGAGTTCTATAACCGTCAGGAAACAAGCACTAATCTCCTCAAAGGTTAGTTATGAATGTTGATTTGTATGAATCTTGATTTGTAGTTTCTGTAGCACAGGTAGGAATCATCAAAAAACATGCATCGTGTTTTTGGCCACTGCTAGTTGTCATTAAGTAAATATTGTATGAGCATTTTAAATCATCTTGGCCCAAAAGATGACCTTATGATTGGTACTACTAGTTTATCTTAGTTTAGTAATTAACATACATCATTCTGAATTACGATTTTTATCTTTCAATTTCGTCCATCATAGTTCAGTAATATACATCGTTTTGAATTATGATTATATGTTCTATTCTTTTAACAAGTCCATCTTTTGTTTTTTCTCGGAAAAGCGTAGAGTAAAAACAAACTAACCTAGCATAGTAGAAATCTGCGAGACATTGTATCTGATAAACACATCATAGTTTTTCCCTAACACATCCGTATCATCGGTAAGATAAAAGATAAAAAAATAGCATCAGTAATATAAAAGATAAAAGATATCATCAGTATCATCGGTACTATAAAAGATAAAATATAAATATTTCATCGGTGTCATCGATAATATTGAATCTGGGAAAAGACATCATCGATATCATCGGTAATATAAAAGATAAAAGATATCATCAGTGTCATCGGTAACATTAGTAATATTGAATCTGGTAAAAGATAAAAGACAAAAGATAACATCGGTATCATGTTTAAGTTTGTATTTCTAGAGGCTTCCCGATAGTACCATCCACAAGATGGAGCAAGTTCTATGAGATATTTGGTTGGGAAAAAATAGGCAAGTTATTTTTTTAAAAAAAATTGTGCACATAAATATCAAGGTGCGCTAGGTTTTGAAAACTTTAAACACTTCAACTTATCTTTGCTTTCCAAGGCGGCTTGAAATTTTATTTGTAAGCCCGATAATTTATGGGCTGTCATTCTTAAATGTAAATACTTTATAGATATGCGCATCATTTGCATTGTAAGAAGAATATTTGTGCAACTCAAGTAATTCTTACTGGGAGGTTAAGAATGGTCATAGTATTAATGCAACCTATGACTCTAGGACACCTAATGCTTCTCCGCCTCTTTGCATTAGTTATTCCAATCCAAACTATATTGTCTCAACTTTCATAGATAATGATACTATGAGTTGGAATAGTAGTGAGAAAATTGATGGGGCAACATTAAATGGGGCATGGGCGACGAATAAGAAGCCGATATTTGTCAGTTTGTTTTGACCATTTTTCATCCAAATATATTTATGATTTTGCAGATACGTAGAAGAAGAGCAGAGGACTGTAAATAGGAAGGCGTCCAAACTGGGAAAGAGAAGGAGCCAAAACACCATGGACCAAGTCGACCAACCAACCAAGCCTTCGTCAAGTCGTCCATACACTTGAGCAAGCACCAAGTCAACCAACCGACTAAACACTTCCCCATTCCCCAGCCGACTGAGCACTTCATCAGTCATCCATACTGGTTGGCCAACCGGGTAAGCACTAGACCAGTCGTCCCTGCTGCCAAGATCTTCAGTCTTCCCTGCTACCAAGTCGTCTTGAGTTGCTGAAAGCGCGAGACTTCCCACGTTGACAAAGGTGCGAGACGCCCATGCTAGTTTCCTTCCAGTATTGTCTTCATGCGAAGAGAAAGTGAACACGTGGAACTCTTCGTACGTACCAGAAGGAGCAGAGTACGGCCCCCCTTAGCCTGGGCAACAAACACTAATTGGGTCATTGTATCGACAACACCATCAACACACAGCGGGCAACAAGGATCCAAAAGCAAATAAAACCTACTATAAGGATGAACACACCTACTGTTTACTTAGAAACGCAATAATATGAGTAAAATAAAGAAGACCTTTAAGGCTCTTCCCGCTTCACTCTTCTCTTCTGCACCATCTGATTCCCTCATTGAACACCTTTTCCGATGGAAAACCCTCTCCCTCCGAATAAGATTCTACGCGCTATTTTTTTCCTTCAAATGTGACTGCATTAACAGTTGCCCTATATGCTTAAATGACAGTATCTTCTCCAACAATTATGGAAGAATCTTGATACTAGTACTGGAAATATATACTCCTTCATTCCAGAAAGAATATTAAGCTACATCCAAAAAAATGAAACATGCTTTGCTCCAAACTTCAAGGCACTACCATATTTCCTAACATCTGGTCGCCAAACAAGTGCAAATTTGTAAGTTACACGAGATTCACAAAACCTGCCTTAACAATGGAACTAACCTCAAAGTGGCATATAAAAGAGTAAAATCCGCATAAAGTAAGTATTTTTCAATCAAGGATAATCCATAACTAGTTATTAAGTACAATAATAATAACTTAAAGTAAAAATGTAAAATAGGGAAGTCATTCGAAGCTCATCATCCATCACTCTCCTGTTCTGCGTTATCTGATCTAGATCTACACTTAGCGAGAAACTTTTTCCATGGGGATTCCTCTTCCTCTTCCTCAACAAAACATGACTAAGATTCTTCCAACTTTTCAGAGTCAGAAGATAGTGCAGCAGCAGCACTAGATTCAAGGTTGACAGACCGCCAACAACCTTTATCGATAAAATTTTGAGGCTTCTCTCCAATATCTTCCAGTATTCCGTTCCAGTTATGCTTCTCATTGTTCTCATAGTATTTGAAACCTAAAATATCAAACAACCTTTTGTTGACAATGTCAGATGTCGACGGAATTGACTTGATTGGAACACTTTACGTGTGAAGTCCTTCAATAAAATTGTCATATCAATTTCCGCATCCCTAAGATGTGCCAGATTAACAAACTCGATCTCGGTTAGTGCGACCACAAAGAAAGGTGTTTTTACGATGCCAGCTAGGCAAATCCTTGTCAGGGGAAAGACCCCCGATGACACATGAAATTCGTTCTTTTTATGTGGTAATTCAAATGGAATGAGATGTTGATTCCATTTAGCTTCAACTTTTTTGACAAAATTCTGGAAATCTTTCGTTACAGTTCTTGCATGTTCTCTTTCTCAGTCTTACTTAGAATAACAACAACAGATCTCTTATGTCCCATAAGGGTCTTCACCAACTGGAAATGGATATCGTTTGCTTCTAGAGTCCCCACCATATTGATGGGCACGTGCAAGTTAAAATGCGAGAGAGGCGACATCTCCTTGCCTTCAGATTGGAAAATAGCATGCTTTACATTCTTATAGGTAAAATCAATATGCATAGTAGGACTGGAGATTTTATACTGGAACCATTTACATGGGCTTCAAGGTTACCGCTACAAGTCTTTTTCTCTTGCTCTCCTAGACAGTAACGAAGTGCGACATCAGTTAAGTTTGTAATCTCGTAACTTTGCTTTTCCAACTGCAGGTCCTCTTTGTAGTAGGAGACTGGCGGAGGAGCGGGAAAATTTTCAAAATAATCATTGTCCTCTTCCATAGTGTAAGAAGCCACAGTCCATTCAGGATAATATTCTTTGTAGAAGAACTGACACTGCTCCAGCCTCCCAGCAGCTGTAAAGTTCATAAGTTTACCAAGTTTTGCCTGCTTATACCTGCGTACCTCCTCATGATACATCTCTGGGTTGTCAGATATGCGTACTATTTCTGGAATTTTTGCTGGATAGTTTCTACGACATCATTTCAAATCCTTGTGGAACTTCTTAAGCTTCACTGGCAATATCATCTTTGCTTTCTTTTGAGAATTCATGTGCATTATCCATCAAAATGACAGACATAAAACCAAATCTCTGTCTGGAAACAAAAATAAAAAAGGTCAAAAAAAATCATGCAAGTTTTGGACAAAAAAACATTTCCCGAATCTCTTATGCTGGAAATAAGAGAAAAACAAGTTAAAAAGTAGAAATTCAAACTTTATCAGAAGGCATCAATAAAATAAAGTTTGTCACTTTTAAACATCCCGAAGCCTATATTAGTACTTATTTACATTTAAAAATCCCCTAATTTCCATTCCTTAATGCTTCATGATCAACTCAAATTCTAAAATTCCCTCCGAATAGACCCACTATGTGCTAACCAGATCAACCATGGTTGCTAATGGATATTGGTTTGTTTGGATGTGTACCAAATGCATAAGACAAAAGCCAATTTTCCTATGGGTTAGTTACGCTGGTACACCCCCAAAGCATAAGTAGGCATATTAAAAAAAAATGAGAAGAAACAGAAAACAGTCAAAACCCTAAAAATATAAATGAACCCAAATTTGAATGATTTTCTTACCTTGATTTTCTGTGTGGAGTCGGAGCTAAAAAGAACGGCCTCAAATGTTGTCTTGATTGTTTCATTCAACATAATCATGTAAGTTGCGACACTGTGGGATTTACCCAGATCCAAAAATAGATCCAACTGAACTGAGCAAATAGGGACCCTATGGTTGGGCCGGGCTTTATTTAACCACCTGTGACACATCTGTCTTAGATAAAGTGAGAATCAACCTCTGGAATTCTGGATGAATTTGTTGCAAAAAATGCTCATCTCTTCGTGCTGTTTGAGGCACAAAGATTAGATTATCGCACTTGGTTGATTAAAATTAGTTGAACTTGTAGCCCAAAGGCCCAATATAAGTTGTGCACAGTGCAAGTCAAGACCCGAGACAGTGACTATGATCTCCTTAAGCTGTTCTCTATGGATCAAAAGCAGGGATGAAAGCGACAGAATACCGTCGCCTATACTCCCGTCTCTCTCCTCTTCCCTCACGGCCACTGCGAAAGCGCAGTGCCCCTCCCGGAACTGGGAGGAAAGCGAGGAAGGCTGTATCGCTCAAAAAGCGAGGAAGCTTTCCTCGCTTGCACTTAAGCGAGATAGCTTTCCTCGCTTTCTGGAAAGCGAGATAGCTTTCCTCGCTTTCCTTTTGACCTTTTTTAATTTACACCCTCGTTACACCGGTTGGCGTTGTCGTCCACATCTGGTTACACCCCGCTTACACTCGCAATTCCGGCCTTTTGAATAACATTTACCCACTCAGATTTTTCCTGTATACAACCCTGTACAACCTTGAGTCGCACTCGTAATTTACCGGAGCCTTAAGGATTATGTACATTAGGAAGAGTTCGTTTGTGAAAACAATTGTGTTTTATTACATAACATAAGCGGCTTACACGGTGGATAAGGTCAATTACATAAAGTTTACAATCTAGAATGGAGGATTGATATGGCACCCAAGGATCGGACATACCATTGCACTTACAACTACGATTGAAGGGGAAAAAAGCTTAAAACCACAATAAAGAGGGGTTGCCGGATAAACGAACGGCAAGCGGGTTAATTCCAAATTTCCTCCGGGTTCAATCCAGGCAATTGGTTCTTCCAGAGATTGAAAACATCGCTGAAGCTCCAGGCTTTTGGCGGGGGCCCTGTCTCGTAGTCCCTGAGACCTTCACGATACTTGAGTGCGGAAAATAATAACAAGTGGTTAGTAAATTGATAACAAGAACTTAAGTAGTAGCAAAGAAATATAGCATTTACTTACGGCATCCTCAATTGTCCACCCGTCTTGCAAAGGGAACATATAGCGACGCACGAAGCAAACATACCTCTTAACCTCCTTTTTCAAAATACTCAGTCGGTTTTGGAGGGAATCGGGATCTACGGTTTCCTTCTGGCAGTAACCTTACAAACTCTTCTTCAACTCTAGTCCAGAACATAACCGATGGTTGGTTTTGTCCGGTAAGGGCATCTAAGGAAACAACGACATAAGCTCTTGCTAATGCCATATCTTCAATCCCTGTGAATCTCTGCATTTTGAAGATGATTATTAATAAACTTTGAAATAAGTAAGTTTAGTAAGTTTTGTTTTTGTGGGTGCAGTTAAAGAAGGATGAGGCAAGGGATTTATAGGCATTTGGAGACTGCGACAGTGAATGCAATGGATAAGATTTAACCTTATCTTGAACAAGATATCACCTTATCTTCTTACTCATAAAGTGGATATCGCTTTGATATGTGGATAGGGTCAGCCAAAACAACAGTGTCGGATTTCAATAATGTATGTGATATTTATAGGCGCACGAAATTTTTGGTTGATTATCTTTTCCCAAATCCAACATGTCTAGGGGGAGTTTTACAGACGAAGAAGATGCTGCTGTAACACAAGCTTATATTGCCATAGAGTTCTATCGTAACGCCTGTACTCCACCAAGGAGTAGAGGCCTATACTGGCAAAGGGTTCTTGAAATCTTTCACCGATGCACCAATGGAAACCCCAATGAAAGATCCTCTTTAGACCTGGCGTTTAGATTTCGAATTATTAATCAATCTGTGAAGAAATTTGTGACGATTATGATTGACCTTATCATTGATGGAGCGGAATGGACGGACAGTGTACGAGTAAGTGATATTTTTTTGGTTGTATGATACACAATTTTCATTTGATTTAAATGCATCCTTAATAAAATTTTGAACTCGTTGCCTACAGAAAGCTCATGCGAAAACCAAGTATCTAGAAGAGCGTGGATGTGAGTTTCTCCATGAGGATTGCTATGATATGTTGCGCGAGAACCTTAATGGATACGGTCCACATGCGGATTTCAATTTATAATTTGTAATCTTAATTTATGCACAATGCATTCTGAATTCCGATTTAATGCAATTTAGATTTTCATTATTATGTAGTGTTAAGCCTGGTACAAAACTCTTACTTTTTAAATCTAAATGACAGTCCTTCAAACCAATACGTCTCCCATTTTGATGAGACTCTTTTTTCCAACCACATTCTATGCAAAACATGTACATACTAATAACCCAATATTATCAAACATATTATATTGATGCGAAAACGGGTTACAGTGGTTGAAGAGGAATAAATGAACGGGAAAAAAAAGAACTACGCATGTAATATGTTGGGCGATCGTATGTAATATGAAGCTAGAACGCCTAACTGTCTTTAAAACTACTACCATGCTAAAATTTCATTTACTTTCAAATAAGTTGTAATACATTAGGTCATAAAAACGGTGAAACTATCCGATTTTGAAACAGTCTGCCCTTAAAATTACAAGGTTCTTTTAAACTTAAGCCTTATCTCCTCCCACTCCTGTTTGTTTGCTTTAGGAGTTGAACTAGAACCTCCATGATCCATCTTTGGCTTACGATTTGGACATGTGTGGGACCAGTGATCATTCTCTCCACATGTGTAACAACCTTGATTCTTAGACTGCTTAGGAGATTCTACCCCATAAGAATTGACCAGCCTTACGTGATCAATAGCTGCATCTAACCATTCGAATGCTCCACAGCCAGGTTTTTGACACTTAAGAAACAAACGGCCTGGATTCTTGTTCGTGTTGGACTGGATGATTTTGCGAAAACCATCACAGGTCAATTTGTTACATGCGGAGAACAAAAATGGACATAGGGCAGACTTGTGATCTTCGGATCCACATATTCCGCATGCGATGATAGCAGAGCACTACAATGAAACAGGCAGTTGTTGTTAAACTAAGAACTACTTAAGATCATAAACAAATTAAGATGACAGAAAAATTAAAGTGAACCTTAGAGCATTCCATGTTCCTAAAGTTTTTGGAGAAAGGTACATGGAAATCATCTTTACGTTGGCTATATTTATAGGAAGAAATCTAGTCGTTACGATATCTGATTTTGTGATACCTTATCCTTATCTATATCTTGGGTATCTTTTAGTTGGATTTCCACAACCTTATCTCATCGTGTCTGCTAAAATTAAAAAAGTCGACAGCCAAAGCCTAAATAAGCGGGAGTTAATAATGAAAAGTACGATGCATTTTTGCGATACAATGTACGTTACGTTTGACAAAACTAAAAAAACATTAACAAACTTAGGTGCTTAAAAACCATTCGCCACACACCAATAATTTACGAAACAAACTCAAAAAACATACAACCAAACACATTTCAATAGCAGCATCACACTTGAACCAAACATCTTTCACCAACACCATCACACCTCAATTTCCATTAGCATAGAGTTCATCTTCCACATCCAGGTTGTCCTGACGGTCTTCTTCGGGCCCATCAAGCTCTTCGAGCTCGTACTCATCCGCTTCCGTTGGCACATCGTCCGATAATGCGTGAACGTCTATTGGGTTGTCCCTTGGATTAGGTGCAACCCAATCATCATCTGCAGCACGTCGATGATGTCGTTCCCAAATGTGGTGTACTAGGTCGGTCCGCAGTCTTTCCCAACCACGTTCGTCGTGAAGACTATGAATGCTAAGTGCGTTGTACTCATTGGGTTGTTGCATAGGTTCTTCTGTGTTGAGCCCCCAGTCTTCCGCGCGATACTCATTCTCGACCACCATGTTATGCATTACCATACAGCCTCTCATTATGTGCTTCATCATCGACTTCTTATGAAAGGTGCAGGGTTTGTCAAGAACCTGGAACTTCGTCTTCATAGTTCCAAAGGCTCTCTCAACATCCTTTCTTTTGGCCTCCTGGTAGCTATTGAATAGGGCTTTTCTGGGGTTCCTCGTACTGTCCTTAAATGCCGCCACGCGTACACTGTATTTAGGGTAAATGCCGTCAGCCAAGAAGTAACCATGGTTATATCTCGAACCATTGACCACGTAATTGCAGGCAGGCGAAAGACCTGATGTAACCTTATCAAACACGTCAGAACCGTTGAGTACGTTGATGTCATTGTTCGACCCCGGTTTGCCAAAGTACCCATGCCAAAACCATCTATCATAAGATGCGACAGCCTCCAAGATAACCGTAGCAGACTTATGATGTCCGGAGTAATGGTTACCAGTCGCATAGGTGGGACATTGCCTCCATCTCCAATGCATGCAATCTATTGATCCAAGCATTCCGGGAAATCCTCGTGCAGCATTCTCGTTCAGTAATCGTCTGGTGTCATCCTCCGTCGGAACACGCAGGTACCTTGCATTAAAGGCATAGAGAAGTGCATTTAAAAACATTTCAAAATAGGCATAAATGGTTGTAGCACCCATTGCACAGTAGTCGTCTATGCTATCCGCAGAACAACCCTTGCACAACATCTTCATTGCTGCGATCATTTTCATGTGTGGTGTGTGTCCCGGAATACCGGCCGCATCTGTCCTTTGTAGGAACTTGGGTTCCACCTCACAAACTCCACTCAAAATACGAAGAGATAGGGGACGATACATGCCAAACCGACAGTGAAATTTTTCAGGCCCATATACACAGTCACTGTCGAAGTAGTCGTGCATCATCCTAGCGTCTGCTTCCATCCTTAGTCGGAAGGTTTTTTGTCTCCCCAAAACAGCCCTTGGAAGTGGCTGTCGAAGTTCATGTTGGTGTTGCATAAACTCTTGCTACCTTACAACGTTGTTGCGGGTGCTGTCACCATCCTCCTCAACAACCCTGGCGCCCGTCTTGAAACTCATAATTTTCTTGAAATAATTCATTGTAACCTAATTTATGAAACAACGGTCTAAGTTAGACAAGGAATAAACATTATGTATGAACCCGAATGATAAAGCTTAAAAATGAAACAAACACAACACGTTATTTATCATTCTAAATATGAAACATTGATTTCATTTACAACAAAGGTTGAAATACTTAACGTGTTGAGAGATACCTGAGAAAGGGATGGAATTGAGTGGATCTTACTGGCACTGGATGAGAAAGGGATGGATGAAAGTGAATCGTACTGGATGAGAAAGGGATGGATGAGAGTGTTTGGTTGGGTGCTCGTAAGGTTGGGCTTATATAGAAAAACTGAAGCGAGGAAAGCTATATCATTTTACTGGTTTTGACCGGTCAAGCGATATACTCTATATCGCTTCACCTGAGCGATATAGCTTTCCTCGCTGAGCGAGATAGCTTTCCTCGCTCCAGTGGGGCACTGGGGAAACCCTGTTGGGATGATTTCTCTCACCTCCATAGAGAACAACCTTACAGTAACAAAGCCTTAAAACCAGTTTGGAGGAAAACTAGGTAGTGTAGAACAGTTTCTGGAATGCTTAATCAGTTTTCCAAATGTCCGAGCCTTAAAATGTAGCTAGCAGGCTGCTTTGCGTGGCTTAAAGCAATTTTTTTCACAGAACACATGATTCAGAGTTACGAGAAAAAAAAAAAAAGGATTAGGAAACTTACATAAAATTGACAAAGATAGTTTCAGACTTTCAGTTGC
>JAJJMA010249212.1:0-13745 GCA_023529015.1 Papaver nudicaule
CTTCGAGTCCTCCTAGGCATCTCGATAGTGATCCGTCTGGGTTTCTGTGATACAGTACTCCATGGAAAAGAAAGAAGTGCTTCAACTCTCTTATTCCGAGTTTTCTCGTGGAGGCATGATTACCTAAATCCTCGATAATGGGCATCCTCCAATCGTTGTCGGGTATGAGTTCGCCTTCCGTCAGCCAAGTCGAGGGGGCGTTGCGCCTTCGTACTGTTACGATTTCTTCCTCTCCCTTAAATTGGAGCTTGGATGCCAGGGTCGCCAAGCAGTCTGCGTGCCTGTTGTTAGTGCGTCCAGTATGCGTTATGGTGGCGTCGGCAAAGTGGTTCAGCAGTCTTTGGGCCTCGGCAAGGTAGTGTCGAAGCTTCTGGACTGCGAAGATCAAGGATAGGCAGGCCTTCTCTGCCTTGGGGTATCGGAGTTCTGCGTCTTTCAGGGTGCGGCTGATGTAGTACACCGGACATTCGACTCCTCCTTCGTCTTCTTGTGCCAGAAGTGCTCCAATTGCGACGTCACTTGAGGCGGTGTAGAGGAGTAGTGGTTTTGCCGGCGTGGGCGATTTCATTACTGCAGGCGACAGGAGTAGTTGTCGTATCTTCTGGAACGCCTCTTGTTGAACAGACGTCCAGGTGAATGGAGTATCTTTCTTCAACAAGGGGGTGAATGACGCCACGAACTGAGCGAGTCCCGGGATGAAGCGTCGAATGTAAGAAACTTTCCCCATGAAACTCTTTAGTTCTCTCACCGTCCGAGGTGGAGGCATGGTGGTGATGGCTTGGGTCTTGGACGGGTCGACTTCGATTCCTCGTTCGGTTACTTGAAAGCCGAGGAATTTTCCTGAGGAGACTCCAAAAGCACATTTCAGAGGATTCATCTTTAGTTTGTACTCCCGACATCTCTCGAACACTCGTCGTAATACCCCCTGCATGTGACGCCCTAGTTCTGGACTTAACAACGACATCGTCTACGTAGTCTTCGACCTCTTTGTGCATCATGTCGTGGAAGATGGCTGTCATCGCTCGCTGATAGGTAGCTCCCGCGTTCTTTAGGCCAAAGGGCATGACTGTGTAGTAAAAGTTCCCGAGGGGTGTTCGAAATGCTGTCCTCGGGGCGTCGTGTTCATACATTTTTATTTGGTTATATCCACTGTACCCGTCCATGAAGGAGAACATAGCGTGTCCACTGGTGGCATCCACGAGCATATCGATATTCGGAAGCGGGAAATCATCCTTCGGGCAGCATTTGTTTAGGTCTCTGAAGTCGACACAGCAACGTATTTGGCCATTTTTCTTCTTAACGGGTACTACATTTGCCAGCCAAGTGGTGTGTTGGATGGGTTTGATAAATCTTGCCGTTAGTAGTTTATGTATTTTGGCCTTTATCTGTTCCTCCACGTCGTGTCTGAAATTCCTTGGCTGTTGTTTGACTGGTCTGGAACCTGGGATGATGGACAAGTGATGTGTCACCAGCTTTTCGTCGAGTCCCGGCATTTCCTCGTAGGTCCAAGCAAATGTGTCTTGGTATTCCCTCAGCAGGTCTACGAACTCGGCTCGTTCCTCGGGGGATAAGGTTGAGCTGATGAAGATAGGTCTGGGTGAATCGTCCGTCCCGACATTTATGGTTTCGAGTGCGTCTGATGTGGAGTCCGTCCCATCTTGTAGTTGTGGGGGTGCATCTTGGACTTCATCTTCCACTTGTTGCTCGTTGTAGCCACATTCTCCAGGGTGGGGAGAGCTATGACTAGCCTCCCCTGTTAATTGCTATAATGGGCGTCGGAGGTAAACCATTCTCCCTTTAGCGTCCTGGGTCGTCACGAAGTTCCCGGCTCTCTTGTGAGTCGTTGTCCTGCTTTCCCCTCCTCCTTGTTTCGAGTCCCCGTCTGACCGTTGCTGTGTGTTACACCTTTCCAGGGAGGTCCAACTCGGGAGTGGGATACTGTAGATCTTGTCTGGGCGCTGGGAAGCCTCGTCTTTCGGATCTACAAACTCGGTATCGTATATTGATGAGTAAGGGGAAGGAGATGCAGTTACGCGAATAATACCTTCGTTTAGGACTGCTTTCAACCATTGGTGGTAAGTAGAAGCGACGACTTTGTTCTCATGCAGCCAAGGCCTTCCTAATATCATGTGGTACTCCGGCTCTTTCTCGATTACGTGGAACTTAGTCTTCGTGTGGATGGGCCCGACCTTTAACTCCAAGCTGATGTGTCCATACGTGCTTGTCTTGTTCCCCTCGAAGTCCTTCATCATGATAGGGTGATAAACTACCTGTTGTTTAGGAATCTTTGCAATTCTTAGGGTCTTGAGAGAGACCACGTTGGCTGCAGCTCCGGTATCAACTAGTGCTCTCTTGAACTCCGTGCCTTTGATGTGAGCGGTTACATAAAGGGCGCGGTTGTGTCCTTCTTCAGCCAGCATGTCCTTGTCGGTGAAAGTGATGTCCTGCGCCTGCGTTGACCGTTAAGGACATCTCAGAAATCATAGGTAGAGTTGGAGCGAGATTGACTTCGAAAGCGATGCGGTTGAGGGCTTCGAACGTGTCGACACGCTGTCCTTTCGAAAAATGGAGGGTCTCGCATAGTCTTTCGATGAGGAGGGTGGCCTCCTCCTTTTCAGATTTGTCGTAGGCGGTGAAGCTCCCGACGTGAGTTGTTTCATCGAAGTGTGGTTCTTGCGCCGTCATCTCCCAGGGTAGACGCTTCTTCATGGATGACCTTCTGGGACCGAGAGAATGACCTCCCACTGTGGTCGCCAACTGTTTTTACCTGCAAAAACAAGTGTACCGTCTCTGGGTACTTTCGTAGTGCTCGGAGATCAAAGTCGAACAAGACAAGCCTAAACCAAGGATGGCCGTTCCCACCTTGCTTCGGTCACAGAGAGGATAGAGGTTGGTCTAGGGAGGGAAACAGCGAAGAAACTTGAGATCAGGTTGAAGATGAGTTTTTGGGTGTAAGAGTTCAAGATCTCCGTCGTGAAGTCGACTGGAAATCTCCAAGGGCTAGAACGAGTTTAGATTCTCAGGTGTTTTCTCTGAGGCTCTGTGTGTTTTCTGGATGTTCTCGATGTTCTGAACGTTCTGCCTTGGAAGATAGAGGAAGCCTCTATTTATAGTTTGAACTCACCATGATCTCTCGACAGAGAAGGTGGACGTCGTGGAAGAGTGGATGAGTGGAGGACATGTGTTGGTTTCCGTAACTGCCTGAGTTGTGTGGAACATGCCCACTCATGCCATCTTCTCATAACTGCCCACTATCTCCCTCAGTTTCTTTCAACTGTCGTAGACCGCCAGACCAATACCCCTAAAGTTATCCCCCCGTGTGACGTTTTGATATCTCGAGTGAGTGATACGCGGCTATTGCGTAGTTGAGTTGAGTGGAGTAGGGCTGTACGACTGATTGTCGTAACCAACATGGTGTGATGTCGAGTGGCCTTGGTCTTTGGCCAAGGCCACAAGTGCTTGATTGCGCTATGGCACTAGTTATGGTGGCGCCATGGCTCATGACGCCACAGCCTTGGCCCTTGGCCAAGGTTAGATAGAAACACGCCTTTGGCGTTAGTTGTGGTGGTGCCATGGCTTATGGTGCCACGGCCTTGGCCTTTGGCCAAGGCCATCCTGTTGTGGCGCCATGAATAATGGCGCCACGGTTTTTTGGCCCTTGGCAGTTGTGGCGCCACGGATTTTGGCCCTCGGTTTTGTTGTGGCGCCACGGATTTTGGCCTTCGGTTTTGTTGTGGCGCCATGGATTATGGCGCCACGGATTTTGGCCTTCGGTTTTGTTGTGGCGCCATGGATTATGGCGCCATGGATTTTGGCCTTCGGCTTTGTTGTGGCGCCATGGATTATGGTGCCACGGATTTTGGCCCTTGGCCAGTTGTGGGACGCGCCTTTGGCGCTAACTGTTGTGGCGCCATGGCTCATGGCGCCACGGCCCTGGCCTTTGGCCAAGGCTATCTCGTTGTGGCGCCGTGAATTATGGCGCCACGATTTTGGCCTGCGGCCAATGCTTATTTATTGTGGCGCCATGGAATATGGCGCCACGGCCTTGTCTTTTGGCCAAGGCCTAGCCTACTTCCGGCCTTTGGCCAAGGTCAAGTAAATTTGTGGCGCCTTGTGCCATGGCCTTGGCCTCTTGGCCAAGGCTGATTTCTTGTGGATCCATGGTTTTCTCATGGTTTGTAGTGTCGTGCTATGTGGCGTTTATGGCTTTGGCATCTGGCCAAGCTTGACTTTGGGCAGCCTGTGCCTTAGTCGTGGTGTGAGTGCTTATGCTACAACACACTCGAGGTCATGGCATGTTTATCCATGGTATGCTAGACCTTCCTGAATTTGGGGATTAGGTCCGCTTAGGCCTGTTTAGGCTGGTGTATGCTTCTCAGAGAGCTCGGACCGGCCTAGAGCTTTGATATTTCTGAGGTTTGCACCAAGACCCGTGTATTGAGTCGTATTTTAAGAGGAAATCCCTGAGGATGCGTCTCCGTTGATCTTTCACCGTGTACCATCAAGCGAGGTCTGGCTCTGAGCTGATCGATGGGTTTAATATGTTGGTGAGATCATTGATACTGCTCTATGACATTACCCTCCCCACCGGAGTTATAAGGGAGAGCTCATAGAGGGTTTAGCTTCATGGAATGGATTGCACCCTGAGCTATAAAGATAAGCCTGAATAGGTGACTGCCTTTAATAAGACATGGTTTCGAGAGCGTTTTGACAATTTTGTCCCTCTCTCATTTTTCACCATCTACATCTGGACGTGCGTGTGGAGCTTGATAAATCTTGCTCTTCTTCTCCATGACTGGCTGTAGAGGTATATCACCTTGGGGATCACTAGTAGCCGGTTGAGAAGAATCCTTAGCCTTGACAAATTTCACCTCTTTGTTATTACTTGGAGCGTCTATTCCTTTATAGCCCAAACCTCGTGTGTCACGATGATTTACTCTCTCCTAACATTGAGGTTAATTTGTCAGAGCTATTGTTCAACTCTTTCAACGTCTTGATTTCGGCAAGAGCATTAGCCAAATCAGTTTCCAGACGTTTTTCCCTAGTGAGATAAGTGTTTTCTTTTTCTTCGAAACACTTTTGTTGAGTGACTATCTTAGCATCAGATGCAATAAGCTTTTCATTCAACTCACAGAGACTATGATGAAGATTTGCCCTTTCCAGTTCTTTCAAACTTAACTCTTTGTTACACTTCTTTAATTGACTCTTGTAAATACTGAAGCAATATAATGACCTTTGTAACAGCTTCTCATACTCTTATAATCTCGAGAGAGCTGAGATAGAGTTTTAAGAAGATCGGAGTTGGGTGTGCTCTTCATGAATGGAGTTAACATCTTAACGATAGTTGAAACATCCTCTTCTACTTCTCTCTCAATGTCTGAATCAGGTTCATCGTCATCCATATTCCTTTGAAGGAAGGATTCCCAATCCTCATCATCAGACTCTACATCATTAACATGAATATCCTGTCTAGTAGATCCAATCAAGGCATGTTCTCTTGATTGTGAAGAGGAAGTATCGTTAAGATTTGGTTCAATACTGTTGACGCGGTCCACTTCTGCATGCATAACAAAAGTGCCTTTGGATAGTACGTTACAAGCGTTTACGCTTAGAACCATGACTCACAAGCCTAGATAAACACAGACAGTTACGTCTTTAATGTGTTCACCTGCTCTGATACCAACTGAAAAAGGAGGGGTACCAAAATACTACCAACTTTTCGTTTTGGCTCGTGAGTCTTATGGTTTAAGTCTGGACGATCTCAAAAATCAATATCCAAACTTATAACTGGAGTTGTTAAACCTCGAAAAAGAGTACTTTGGAGTCAACTCTACTGTTAGGCAATAACGTATTACTTGGTGCTTTAATTATACTATCAGAAATATAATGCGGAAAGTAAAAGCACACAAGACACCAGAGATTTTTTTAACGAGGTGAGTATGAGAGCTTCATTACTTCCACAGAAAATGGAGAAACTCCTTATACATTTCCAGAATTGAAAGCTAGGTTGTTGGCACATGAACAGAAGATTATAAGGAAGACTCAAGTAAACAATGTTGTGTTTGATACTCAAAATGCAATGTTTAGCAAGAATGGTTATAATCAGAACAACTAGAATGGAAATAAGCAAGGAAATGGTGGTGGCAACAAGAATGGGTATAATAGAAATGGAAATGGTAACACTAATGAATACAAAGGTGGTCAGTTTCAGAATGGGTCTACATCTAGTGCAAATGGTGAATACAAGAGAACAGACTACTCAAAAGTTGAGTGTCAAATATGCAAGAAAATGGGACATCCTGCTTGTAGATGTATGTTTAGGTATTTTCCACTAGGAGGTACTTCAAATTCTCAAGCAAAAATGGCTAGTACTTCAAATTCTGAAGTTGTTTCTCATCAAATTACTGCTGCACATGAGCCTGAAATTGCTGAAGAAAATCAGGCCTTCTCGAGCTATCATATGCCATCTGGTGATCCTTCAGTTTCTACTTACTGGCTGTCAGACTCAGGAGCTACTACACACATGACAGGAAACAAGTCACTCTTGCATAACACTACTGGATACAAGGGCAAGGATTCTGTCAGAATTGACAATGGTGAGTGTCTACCTATTTCTCTTACTGGTAGATCACAATTACATATTGAACATGCTAATTTCAAATTAGAAAATGTTCTGTTAGTACCTGCCATGAAACAAAATCTGTCGTCTATAGCTAAGTTTACAAAGGATAATAAGTGTTACTATAAATTGGATGACTTTGGCTATGAGATTATAAATGTAGCAACTGATACTTTACTGGCTCATGGTTCTGTGGTTAACAACTTATACCCCATATCACATTCATCACTACAACAAGCTTTGTCGTCTGTTTTAGCCTCTTCTAATCTATAGCATTGTAGACTAGGTCACCCTTTTTCCAAAATAGTGCAATATCTTCATACCAACAAACTTATAACTCTCAGCTCACACAAATCTACTTCTCTCTATCATCCATGTCAATTAGCCAAAAGCAAAAGACTTCTTTTTCAATTATCTGAATCACATTCTACAACACCCATATCACTAATTCATTGTGATGTTTGGTGTCATGCACCAGTAGTTTCTACTGCTGGATATATATATACATAATATACTCTTTGTTGATGATTTCAGTAGGTATCATTGGATTTATCCAATGCAACTTAGAACAGATGCTTTACAATGTTTTCAACACTTCAAAAATTTAGTTGAAAATCAGTTTGGTACCAAATTATCCCATTTTAAAGTGATGGTGCTTCTGAATTAATGAAGGACAATTCAAAGCTTTTCTGATATCTTTAGGAATTCAAATTATGATTTCTTGTCCTAAAACCCCAGAACAGAATGGTCTAGCTGAAAGAAAGCATAGACACATTACTGAAATGGGTAACACTTTGTGCTTCAATGCTTCTTGTCCTAAAGAATTTTGGTATGATGCTTTTCAAACAACAAATTTTTTTATCAATAGGACACCAACTCAAGTTCTTGAAAACAAACCTCCACATGAAGTCTTGCTTGGTGATATTCCTGATTACTCAATTCTCAAAGTTTTTGGCACTGTTTGCTATCCATTTCTTGGTAACTCTAGAGCTGATAAGTTATCTCATAAATCTGTCAAATGCATTTTCATTGGCTATAAATGTTATGATCCAGAGTCTAAGAAGGTTATACATTTCTAGACACATTGTCTTTTCTGAAATTGAATTCTTTTACTCAAAATCACCAAATTCAGAACCTACTACTTCACAACCACATTCTTCTGTTATTGATGAGATTTCAGAAACACCTTCAAATTTTGAACCTTTACCTACTACAACTGTGGTCACTAGGTATAATACATGTATAGTAAAACCAAAGGAGTTTCCAGATCATATCACACATTATTCTTCTCCACATTCATTACCTGAAGCGTGTACTTCTTTGTTAACTACCAATATTGAGCCAAAAAGTTACACAGAAGCACTACTGAATCCAAAATGAAAAGCTTCAATGGTAGATGAAGTTGTTGCACTTAGAAAACAATGACACATGAGAGTATGTATTACCTGAAGACTGGATGAACATCTTAGGTAATAAGTGGGTGTTTAAGACAAAGTTAAAAAATCCAATGGAGATGTAGAAAGGTTAAAATCTAGAATGGTGGCTTTGGGTTACAATCAAAAAGATGGCAAGGATTATGAAGAAACTTTTAGCCCAGTGGTAAAGTCAGCAACTGTGAGAGTAGTGTTGACAATTGCAGTTCATTATGATTGGGTAATTAGACAACTAGATGTCTCTAATGCTTTTTTGCATGGTTATCTTAAAGAAGATGTGTATATGCAACAGCCAAAGGGCTTCTGTGTGGGCTTTTGTCAAATGCATTTTCATTGGCTATAAATGTTATGATCCAGAGTCTAAGAAGTTATACATTTCTAGACACATTGTCTTTTCTGAAATTGAATTCTTTTACTCAAAATCACCAAATTAAGAACCTAGTACTTCACATCCACATTCTTCTGTTATTGATGATATTTCAGAAACAACTTCAAATTTTGAACCTTTACCTACCACAACTGTGGTCACTAGGTATAATACAGGTATAGTAAAACCAAAGGAGTTTCCATATCATATCACACATTATTCTTCTCCACATTCATTACCTGAAGCGTGTACTTCTTTGTTAACTACCAATATTGACCCTAAAAGTTACACAGAAGCACTACTGAATCCAAAATGGAAAGCTTCAATGGTAGATGAAGTTGTTGCACTTAGAAAACAATGACACATGAGAGTATGTATTACCTGAAGACTGGATGAACATCTTAGGTAATAAGTGGGTGTTTAAGAAAAAGTTAAAAAATCCAATGGAGATGTAGAACAAACTGCTTTGAAGACCACTAATACTCCAGGGACTACAAGTATTCCTCAAGGGGTGAGCACTACTACCTCGACTTCTTGCAACGTTGTAACCACCATTTATTCCCCTGCCTCTGTTTTTGCCTCGGCTATGCCTGCTGCCTTTGTTGTTGTCTGATCATCTGCTTCTAAAGAAGTTGGCACGACTTCTTCTACGAGCTCTATCGCAGGTGTCATTCCTTCGCATGCTTCTTCAGACGAGGCTACCCCTCTCGTTGACCTGTTGCTTAAAGGGATGACTGGATGTGGCGATCTGCCAAGGATCGTTGCTTTGAACCGTCCAGAGAGTTTGAAATTCCCCCTGCTCCTAGCTTTGCTGGCAACCATGTTCAACCGTATACCGCTAAGAATTTTAGGAAGGTGCTTCAGGAAAATCACAATCCTTTTGATTTCACCAAGGAGGTTTCTTCTCGCCTTAAGGTTCATGCCTCGGACCCTTCTCAATATCCAACTGAACTAGAATTTTGCCAAAATCTTGGTAATATCTTAAGTGACGACTGTCTTGGGGAGAATTGTGATCTTCGCAATCCTCTTTTTTCCTATGAGGAGAGTCTCGCTATGCTTCAAATGGTAGGTTCTATTTTTGGAGTTACCTGCGTTATGTTATTTTTTCTTTCGTTGTACTGAATGGTCCTTTTTTCTTTTGACAGGGGGAGCATCTTACTTCAGGTTTACTGACTTACTCCTTCGGGAAATATGGCGAGGCTGAATATTACGAGAGGAATTTCCTTCGAATGCAGAAGGAGTTAGCTGAAGAAAAGACTCGTAGTGCCCTTGAGAAGCATCGACTGGTAGGTATGATTCCATCTTGCTTCTGCCTTCTCTTTTTCATTGTTTGTTTGTATGCTAAGACTTCTTCACCGCTACTAAAAAAAGGAGAGTTAGAAGAAGAGAAGGAGAAGCTTCGTCAAGCTACTCTAGTTCTTGATACCTATTCTCGGACGAGCCACAAATATACCAACGTAACCTATGGGCAAGACAAAGGCCGTCAGAATGAAATCGACCAGCTTGTGAAGGAAAGGTCTGATGCTCGTAACGATCAGGATTACTATAAAAGAAAGAAAATTGAGGCCGAAAATCTTCTCACTAAGGAGGAAAAGAAAAGGTCTGAAACCGAGCGACTACTAGAGTATGAAAATAATAGGAATCAAAATAATGCCCAAGACATGCATCAGTTCCAACTGGATATTACTCGGTTAACCAAAGAACGTGATGCTACTCGCAAGGATCAAACGATTAAGGCTTCTGGAAGGGTTGTGATTGAAAAGTGGGAGGGTGATATTAATAGCTTGAATGTTCAGGTTCCAACCCTAAAAAATGCCAACAAGGACCTGTCGAAACAGAATGAGGGTTTGAAGAAGGGTGATGTGGTATTTTAAATGTTCGTTCTCAGGGAGTTGTGAAGAATTTTTCTTAAACCTAAAATCGATTCTAAATCAGTTTAAAAGATTGGGTTGTTTTGAAAAGTTGATTTTTGATTAAAAAGAATTGAATAAAAATTAAAGCAAAATTGAATGAAGATTTGATAGCAATATAAAGATTAACTAAGACCCCAGACTCCACCATAAATCATGTCCAAGTGATATCCAATTTAATAATACTCCTTATAATTTTTAGCACAAATATGAATGACTCTTATTATTTGCCAAAGTAATATTCTCAAATATTAATTGTATTCAAAAGCATGGTACATCAAAAGATTTAACTAAGTATGAACCATCAAATAAATTAACAACTAATTAAGACAATAATATTTTCAAATAAAATAGTGCAAATAGTCAAATAGGATTAATAAAAATTGTTACCTCATGAGCATGATACTGGCTTCCTCCTTCGTCTTAGTTATGTAGAGAATTAGCTACTCATAATAGGCATGGAATACTTCATATTTTTTATTAATATGAAAATAGTAGACATAAAATAAATAAAAAAGAAGAATTAATATTAAAGCTTTTTTCTCTAAAGTTGGCTAAACAAAAGATGGCCAAAAAGTTCTCATAGCATAGGTATTTATATGGGAGAAAACCCTAGCTAGAGAAAAATCAATAAGGAATTCGAAATTAATTAGATAAGGAAAAGAGTTTGCGCTCCGGTGCTTCGCGCAGGAACTTAAGAAAGTGATCATCCAAAACTCGACGGTCCAAAGAAATGGGTGGATACGTGTCAGAAAGTGAAGGCAACAATACATCAAATTTGATGTTGTGCAACACACCAAAGAGAGTCTCAAGTAGCTGCGTGTCAGCTCCTCTTTCTTCCACCGATATTTTATCTTTCTCCTGCGTCATCTTTTCTTTTTCTCCCAACCATTTTTTTTTTAACAAAACAAACCATTTTATATTAATATAGAGAAAATATCAAGTTTTTACAAACAAAATCAGCCATAGGCTCAAAAACAGAAACAAAATAACAACAGAGGCCCAACAAGGCCCATAAGAACAAAGACTAAAACATAAACAAAGAAGAAGCATTTATGGGAATCTAAAGTATACAGTATCAGGGAACTCCAATCTCTTTAGATTCCTTGGCCTTGAGTTAAAAGCTCTGATGTGACCTCTCTGTAGAGAAACAACATTTTTAGCAAAGAAATCAGCTGCTACATTGATTTTCCTGTATACATGCTTCATATGTACAAAGTGAAGAGATGAACATATTCTTTTCCATCTTGCTATGAAGTTCCAAGGAATCTTGTTGCTCTGGAAAGCCTTGACAACAGCCATTAAGCACCATCTTTGTCTCTCTGCGAAAAGAACAAACAAAACAGCAAAATTAGATACAAACAATGGGTTGCCTCCCATGTAGCGCTTGTTTTAACGTCATCAGCCTGACGTATTGTCTCTATGATTCCTCCAGAGGGATATCATCAATGAGGTTGATCTCTTCCACAACTTCGGACGTGAATCACTCATAATATGGTTTCAATCGATGTCCATTCACTTTCATCTCCTGTCCCGTTTCCACACTTCGAATGTTCACTGCACCATAAGGAAAAAAAGTAAAGCACAACAAAAGGACCAATCCAACGAGAACATAATTTACCAGAAAATAAAGTAAGACGAGAATTAAAGAAAAGAACTTTCTGTCCAACACTAAAGTGTTTTCTAGAAATCATCTTATCGTGAAAGGTCTTTGTCTTCTCCTTGTAAATTCGTGCACTTTCATAAGCTTCATTACGAATCTCATCCAGTTCACTAAGTTGGAGTTTCCTTTGCTTCCCTTCACCATTCATCTCCATGTTGCATTGTTTGATAGCCCAAAAAGCCTTATGCCCGATTTCAACAGGTAGATGACACGGTTTCCCGTACACAATCCTATATGGAGACATCCCAATGGGTGTCTTGTATGCCGTTCGATAAGCCCATAAAGCATCATTGAGACGTGCAGTCAATCCTTTCTTGTGGTATTCACTGTTTTCTCAAGGATGGATTTCACTTCTCTATTTGACACTTCGGCTTGCCCGTTCGTTTGTGGATGATACGGAGTGGCAATCTTGTGAGTCACATTGTACTTCTTCAACAATCCTTGAAAAAGATTGTTTCAAAAGTGTGTTCCTCCATCGCTGATTATAGCCCTTGGGGTTCCAAACCTTGCAAAAATATACTCTCTAACAAAATCTGAAACCACTTTAGAATCATTAGTACGGGTGGCTATAGCTTCCACCCATTTCCACAACAAGGAGTATATAAAAATTGCCGAAAGAATTGACAAAAGGACCCATAAAATCAATGCCCCAAACATCAAACACTTCAACGAATTGAATATATGTTTGCGGCATTTGATTTCGAGCAACTAGATTGCCCGTTCTTTGACATCTATCACAAGTCGCACAAAATATATAGGCATCTTTGAATAAGGTAGGCCAATAGAATCCACTCTCAAGAACCTTGAGTGCGGTTCTCTTGGACCCAAAATGTCCTCCACAAGCATATGAATGACAAAAAGATAAGATAGACTGAACTTCATAATTAGGCACGCACCTCCGTATCGTTTGGTCCTTACAATGTTTCCACAAGTATGGATCATCCCAAATATATTGATTTGCCGTTTTCTTAAGCTTGTCCCTCTCAGCACGAGACAAGTTACTGGGAATTTGTTTGGACACCAAATAATTCACAATCTGCATACCATGGTTCTGAACTTTCAATTGAGAATAGTTGTTCATCTGGGAAGCTTTCACGCAACGGGATAGCTTCTTCGTCTACAGTAAGACGACTCAAGTGATCTACAACTGTATTCTCAATTCCATTCTTATCTTTTATATCGAGATCAAAATCCTGTAGGAGCAATATCCATCGAATCAACCTTGGTTTCGCTTCCTTCTTTGTGAGTAGGTACCTAAGAGCTGCGTATTCTCACATCCTTCTGCAATAAATTGCACAATGGTGATAAAATCTTGGAAAAGTCCTTGATAAACCTGCGATAAAATCCTGCATGACCAAGAAAAGAACGAACCTCCCTCACAGTAGTGGGAGGGTTTAAAGCACGAATAAGATCAATCTCAGATTTATCAACTTCTAGTCCCTTAGAAGATATTATATGGCCTAAAACAATGCCATGAGTTACCATAAAATGACACTTCTCCCAATTTAGCACAAGATTAGTCTCAACGCATCTCTCAAGAATTTTTGTAAGATTATCCAAGCAGTGGTCAAAGGAATCACCATACACACTGAAATCATTCATAAATACTTCTATCATGCGTTCTACATAATCAGAAAAAATACTGACCATACACCTTTGGAAGGTAGCAGGAGCGTTACACAAACCAAAAGGCATCCTTCTATAAGCAAATGTTCCAAACGGGCAAGTAAATGTTGTTTTCTCTTGATCCTCC
>JAJJMA010249212.1:13755-28013 GCA_023529015.1 Papaver nudicaule
CAAATGTTCCAAACGGGCAAGTAAATGTTGTTTTCTCTTGATCCTCCGGTGCAATCACAATCTGATTGTACCTGAATAACCATCAAGAAATTAATAGTGTGAGTGTCCAGCCAAACGCTCTAACATCTGATTAATAAAAGGCAAAGGAAAGTGATACTTTCTAGTGGTAGCATTAAGTTTTCGATAATCAATACAAACCCTCCAACCCGTTTGCACACGAGTTGGGACAAGTTCGTTCTCATCATTCTGCACCACTGTGACACCCGACTTCTTTGGTACCACCTGAATCGGGCTCACCCACTTACTATCAGAGATGGGGTAAATAACTCCAACAACTAATAGCTTAAGTATCTCCTTCTTGACTACTTCCATCATTGGAGGGTTCAAACGGCGTTGAGCTTCCCTAGTTGGTTTTGCTCCCTCCTCAAGAAGTATCCTATGCATACAAACGGCAGGGCTTATCCCCTTAATATCAGCAATTGTCCATCTATGGCCGTCTTGTGCTTCCTCAACACTCGAAGAAGTCTTTGTTCTTGCAACTCCGTCAAATCCTTAGCAACTATTACTGGTAACTCTTCGTTCTCACCCAAATACAAGTATTTTAAGTGATCCAGAAGAGGTTTCAGTTCTAGTTTAGGAGCCTGCAACACAGATGGCAAAATCTTTTCATCAGAAAATGGCAAAGATATAAAAGAAGCATTGGGATATTCTTGCAATGAATTTAAAGAACCAACGGTTTCCTTTAATTCATCGCTACATTCTACACCATGATCAATTGGCTTTGTAAGCACAGTGTAACTGTCTAAAATCCCAAGGGTTAGATCTTAGACAGTACACCCAAATATTATACACAAACATACACAGAATCATGGATACACAAGATAATGAAGAGTTAAGGGTTAGAGATACTTGACAGAGGTTTTACTTGGTTCGCCCTCATAAGTGAGGACTACATCCAAGGGATTTCACTGAAAATAAGCATTATTACAACTCTCACCTTGTTAATCTTCTAAGTCTGAACTCTCAACAAGAACCCTAATCTCAGCACTGGGCTAATGAGAGCAAGTAAGTTACTTTTCCTCTCTCTAGACCAAACCAAGAAATGTGCAACCCTTTTCTCAAGGGTTTCTCTCGCTATTTATAGAGGTTTACAAAGTGGAAAACATCTAATACAAACAATATCTTTCTGACACTAATTTGTCTCTACTCGCCGACATACTACGTTGTCGAGGTAGTCTTTCTTCTATCAAGTCTTGGCGGCCAAGTCTTCTTAAGGATAAGGATTGCTGACGAGGTTCCCACTGAGTCAACAGGTCAACTCTGACAATGTATCCGTTCTGACGAGTAATAAATGCTCAACCACTTCTTAACTTCCTCCGCTGTAATGCCCTTGCTTTGCTGGTGTTACCTCGCTCATCAGTTCCTTCTATATGATTCGCTGGTTCTTCCTTTCTCCTATATTCGTTGGTCACCCAGTTAAATGTTTCGCCAAGACCTTCCGCCAATGATTCCATGCTTCTCACGAGTGATCTCTTTTGTACAACTTCACCCTTAGGATGCTATTATTCGGCGAAGGCATTTTCTGCTCTTACATTTTGCCTCTTTCATCTCCAAGAGCTCTGATCACTGGGGATGAAAATTTTATCTCTACTCGCCGGAAATGCCGCGCCCACGTTTTCCACTTCTGCTTCAGTTTTGCCACGCGTCCTTCATGCACTAATTTTACTTTATGACTTGTAACCGCTCGCGTCGGTTGATTTCCCTTTTTCCATCCTATAAATACAAGCTTCTTCTCTCTCCTTCCTTCATCTTCTTCACATCTCCGAAAATCTTCAGAGCTTTTCTTTCTCAAACCCTAAATCCCTGCTGCTGCTGCATCTCCGTCTGATTCAAGTTTTTCCCAGTCCTAGAACTCATACATCATCTCCATTTTCACTTTAATCTTCCTTCTCTTACCTTTTCCTACATCAGATTCATGCTCTGATCGCTTTTTTCTTCATCCCTTCCGGTCATTTTAATTGTTCCGATTAGCCGTTATCTCACCTGCAACCGCCTCCGGCATAATTTCCAATACACATGGCTTCTGCTACTCAGAGTTCCTCTCGTCGCCCAAAATCTATCGCTCAAGCGGTTGGTTCGCCAACTGATGAGACTGGATCTCCTCATTCTCCTGCCGCTACCAAAGCTACTCCACGACCATCCTGGAAGCAATGGCCTGAGTATTGTGCTTATCACAAGATCTTTATTCAACCCTTGACTTTGACTCACTTTAAGAGCTTGAAAAGAGCTTCTACTCCCACTACTCTTGAAGACCTCCGCTTAGATGGTCAACACGCCGAGAAAGCAGTAACTGCTTATGGTACTGTTAAAGCTGGTCTACGATTCCCAATGTACGATCCTGCCGATACATTCTTATGCGATCTTCTGGTGGCGATAAACAAAAGTCCCTTCCAGCTTACAGCGAATGTTATTCGCATTTTGATGGAATAGAAGCTTCGCCAAAGCAACAAGACTAATTACCCAGAGATATTCGAGGAGGGGATGTTTCCTCCTGAAGAGTACACAGTGGAAAATTTATTGAAGCAGTACGACGTTCTTCCCTCGGCTATTAGAGGTGAGCCTTGGGCTTACCGCTTCATCTCCAAGCGTACTTTGGAAGATGATGAGATCATGCTCGGCACTGTTGATAGGAAGGAAGGCTCAGGTGTTACCACAACGAGGAAAAAGTACCGAAGGTGGCTGGTCCAATTTGCCGTGTTGGTTAGAAGGCCTTGGTTGCTGGGATGGCTCGACGAGGCGAAAACGATTGTCAGAAAGGACTTCGCCGAAGAACACAAGCATTTCAAAGAGCATGATTTTCTCCAAGTGAACTGGGATGAGGAGAATCAATATCGTGATATGATGCGTTGTCAAACATCAACAAATATAATTCAGTTCTTAACCTTCACAATAAATAAAATAGAACAATGGTAAGAACAGATTCGTTCCACGGAGAGGTATGGATTATCAGTTGTATTGAAAACTTAGAGTAACCAAAGGGGGGATTTGTTTTGCAATAAAAGTAAATTAAAATTAAAGCGAAATAATATTAAAAATAATCAGGACATGCGAATATTGGTTAAGGTTTCATCTTCAATCAAATAACATGCATATGAATAATATTTGGAGTTTCTATTTAATCTCATCATCAAAATCCCTAGAATACATCATCGCGAAAATATCCCGAAATTTTCTAATGTCATCACACACCATAACGATGAATGTGTGAATACTACGTAGAGAATAACTCAACACATCGAGTAATTGAGTTCAACTCTCTAAGAGCATTAATATCTGTGAAATAGGCTAATCAATGCAATGAACTACCAGGAGCAGTTCATTCAACAAAGGTCATATTCTACATACAATTCCTAAAAGCTATCACCGTAATTGGAATTATATTGTACTACTTGTGAAAAGGTTCATCGACGATTTCGTATTTCAAAACCTAATTCTAGTTATAGATATGAACATAAATCAATTTAATTCGCAACTTAAACTAATATACATCCAATCTTAATGCAATACATCAATCATGCATTCATACGCAGAGTAAAATAAGAACGATGATGAAAAAAATAATTTTAACTCCAAAATCAATAAGTAGCATGTATGTAATATCCGACTACATCCCTAACCAATATAAAAGTATTTAGCTACTTATAGCTTTATTGAAATTCATAAAAAGATATAAAGAAAATAAATAAATCATAAAAACCTTTGTTGCCGGAGCTCCAAACTTGCTCCCGAAAACTCCTCCTAGCTCTGCCTCTTTTCCCCTTGCGTCTGCGTCTTGCGCAAAAAACTTTCTGTACGTGATAACTGCGTAAACTGTAGCTCCCCCCCTTTTATACCAAAAATCCCTTTTAACCTAACAACTTTGAGCCCAACTGTTTCTAACACAGTGACCCAACACCCGACTGGGCCGAAACCAAACACGGACCAGCCCATCTCTTTTCCTGTCAAACTCGTGGAACCGACAGCATAACTTACGTCGTTCCCTTCTTTTTGATTCCGACAGCGGTGATTTAAACTGAACTGGAATTTGGGCATGTTTTAAGAAATTGGGCATGTTTTGTGGTGCCCCTTAACGCTTCACTAAGGTTGGTAATAACCAGTCGGCCCCTTTCATATCCTGTGTGCCCTAAAATCAGTTCTGCCCGGGCCTCCGATAATTCTTGTTTGCGACACTTTTGAATCTTGTATTCGAGACCATTGACTCCGAGAATTGCCAAGTGATGAATTGAGTTGTAATTTGCTTCATTTTGTATTATTAAACTTCAAAGTACCTGCAAAATAGAACAAAATGTAAAATAAAGAATATATGAGGAATTAGCCGACTAAAGTGTATCAATTAGGTACTCTTGAATAGGTGTTTTGAGCACCTATCATGATACTAACGGGAAAATACATATGGATCCAAAGGGCAACTGGCTGCTATTGCCCACGGCTGTTAAGAAATCTAGTACCACCAGGAAGAGGAAACCATCAGAAACGAAGGCTGGAGAGTCTGCAAACCAGGTAACCAACATTTTTCTGCCTCAGAATATATATCTATATGCGCTAGTCTCTATCTTCAAAAAAGCACGGCGAAAGATCTGGTAACAAACACATTAGGAACTTGTTTATTTTAAAAATATATTAGTATATTTTTAAAATATATATATCTATATTTGCCTCTGTTTGTTTCCAGGTCTGACAATTGTGCTTTCTCTCGCAGAGTGCCCCCATACTGTCTCCGCGGGAAGAGCTTCGCCAACAAATGAAAAAGCTCAAAGTGAATCCTCTTGATTCTTCTAAGCTCGCCGAGAAAGGTCCTTCCTCGCTGCCTCAGCAACCTGGCTCTTCCTCACTGCCCAAGACTCATATTTCTAAGTCAGCGAGGTCTGATAAGTTGAAGATCCATCTCAAAGGCAAGGTTGTTCCACCTGCCACTCTTGAATCAATTCCTGAAGGGAAGAATACTGATGTGGAGATGAAGGAGTCTACTCATGAAGAGATGAAGGAGCCTATCCCTAAGGATGGTAGCTTAGAAACCGGGTCTGACACCCCTTTAAGGCAGACTGGCGAGATATATCTGAGAATCTCGGTGAAATGGAGACTCCTCACTTTTCCCGCTCGTCTTTTCCTGTTCTGCAGAAAATGCCTCTTGGCGACATGCCTATTCGATCTCGTCCAAAGGCTCTCTCTGGCGAGATAGTAAATGGTAGGACCGTAAACCTACTATGCAATATAACCGCAAGCGCACGGTGTCAAGAATGAGTACAATGGCAAATACGGTTCGTTCCCACAAAGACGAGGGTGATTGCAAAATGAAATTCTAAGAGTTACTAATACTGATTTAAATCGATGGAATCGTCAAAGACGAGCAGATGATTGGTTATGGAATTTATAAACGCAACGTGATGAAACTGGAAATATCAAGCAATCGATGGCGAAGTACTAGGGAAGTTGAATCCACCACTTAACTATCCTAGATATTCAGCTAATGAAGTTGTTATGTTCCCATAAAATGAAGCAGCGTGGGAGATACAAATCTTCCGCATTTTCAAAGGGATCTCATATTGGATTGTCTGATATCAACTAAAGTATTATTCCCTAGCACTAATTGTCTCATTACAGCACAACTAGTCACAGAATAACATTTTCGATTAGTGTTGTTCCCTAGCACTAATTGTCTCATTACAGCACAACTAGTCACAGACCAACACAACCTATTAAGCATAAGTTGAGATGCAGCAAATTATAAGGGGTCCAACAACCATGGATGTAACAACAAATGATGCAGCATACAAGGTGAATGGCTATAAAATGCAGCAACAAATTAAACTGATCCATAGTATGAAGCACAAACAAAAACAACTTCAAAGACTTGAATTTCTAAAGATGAATTAAGGGTGTCATCTAAACCCTAGAAAATGAAATTAGAACATGATGAAAACAGAAATTAATTCTACTACTTAAGATAAAACTTACTGGATGCCCTTCTCTACCCAACATCTTCTCTATTTATACACAAATTTCCCTAATTGCTCAAACCCTAAATCTCGTTGGCAGCTTCTTCACCACAAATTTGGAACTTTATGAATTGAGAGCAAATCAAAGCTAGGTGCTTGATTTACTGTGGTTATTGATAAGATCGCCATACGCATGCTCTTGCTCTTCAGGCGTGGGTTGAGAGGTTTAATGGAGGTGGAGGGAAAGGGAGTTGCAGCGGGAGCGGGGAAGGAGAAAAGAAAAACGTGAGAGAGAGATTTTCGTTCTCCTGGTTGAAGATAGGGACCAAAGGGGATGTTCTGGTGTTGGGCAGGGCATCAAAGGTGGGTGTGAAGGGTATGTGGATTTCTTGCAGCCGTTGGATCATGATGAGAGGTTGATAAAGTGGATGGGAGGGTTGGTGGTGTGCACGTGTTGGAGAAGGACATGGTCGGTGGTGTGTGGGGTCGTGATGTCTGCCTTGTCGAGAAAAGAAAAAATGAATTCCTTTCCGTGGTCAGGGATGAGGTATTTTGGGCCTTCTCTTTTGGTTTGGACCCCATCTGATATTTAGACCACACAAATCATTTTGGGCCGCTCCTTTCTCTTTGGACCACTTCTTTCAATTTGGACCGCAATTCTTTGAGTTCCCTCTTTGTGCAAATATTATTTTGCACCCGTTAAAAATCCAGGTCCCGGCCTCTCTTCTTCTCCAGCCTGCCCAATCTTTCTACAAGCTTTATTTAACATACAAAAATCACAAAAACAACCAAATAAAAGTAAAAGTACTCTAAAACAAGAAAACACAAAGTCTGGCCTAAAAATGCAAAGATAGCATAATTTTGGCATATGAACACCTCTAAACTGATGGGAAAATATGCACTATTTGGTGTCTATCAAATACACCCAAACCTAGATTTTACTCGTCCTCGAGTGAAACAAAACAAAGGAAATCCTACCTATACCACTTTCATAGGTTTCTCGATTGCATTGAGCGTATGCAACAAGCCCTTTAAACCACATGGTGTCCCTAGTGGACGAGTGAGGTCTCGTGAGGGCTTACTAGAGGTATTCCCACAAAACCTAGATTCCAACAAGTAATTAATCACAAGTATCCAGAGAGTTAAGAAGACATACACTTTCTCCTTCACCTGTCAAGCAGTCAGAAATAAGAGAGAACCATACAAGCAAGAACATCCTTAAAACAAAGAGAGATAGTGAGCTTAAACCGGTGCCAGAGATATCCTTGCGCGTTGGAAACCAGACGGCATCAGAGCAATCAATATGCATTTCACCTCGACTTCTGCCTCACAGGTTAGCCACTCATAAAAGACGATTTTTAAGGGTCACACATGTGTGTCAGCAGGAAAAAAGAAAGAATGCTGAACACACGGTTAAAGGTAACGCTAAAATTTTTCTTTTTCTGAGATCTCAGAGAATTGAAACCTGATGGTTTCACAATGGAATCACCATAAGTGAGAGTGGGAACATACCTTCTTGTCATGAGGACCGCAACTCTCTCAGCGCCCCAATAGAAACAACTCTGTCTTCAGCTCCGTTGTTGGATGATGATTTCTCTAAGCTTGCAAATATCGCGATTCTGCTCTTTGCCTTCGGTCTTCGATCTTGAATCTTCTTGACTATCTTCTTTTCCACTGACTTATTTACTGACTACAACTGAATCTAAAATATGTTATACAGGACAGACTTTTGACTTTATACAATGCACGACACACTTCGAAATAATGAAGGAATAATTTTTTTTTTTTTTTTTTAACATAAAGGATGCTGAAATAACTGGAAAAAAAAAAACTTTAACTTGCCATGGATGAAGGAATTTTGATGATTTTATCTCTGATGCTCTTGATTCTTGACTTTACACAAATTTCTGACTTTATAACCCTTTGAAACCTACTGACTTGGTATCACAACTTGTAGAGATTCATAACTTGGTTCTTCTTTTGCACTATCACTGAATAACTTTTCTCTGATCCTCTAATGTCTTCTATTTCTTCTTAGGTTGATGTCGTTTCTGATGTCGTTTCGCTCGTTGATGATGATCATGAGTTTCTATTGAGAGAGAGCTGCAATCCTGAAATAGAGACAAGTAGTGGAAGGTTAGTTCTGATGTCACTCTCATGGTGAGCACCACTTGAGATCGAAATGAGTGCTTAAGAGACTTTGAGAATCATTAATGGCGCACTCTTTAAAGAAGCTATTTTTCTGGTTTAATCATTTGGTGCCTCACTCAAGGGTAGTCTCCACTAATGATTGATTTACTCTTTATTTCCGGCATTTCCGTCTCGCAAAATTTCTGGGCTTTGTATTCAGTTCATCACACTATCTATCAAAGTTTAAGAGTGTAGCTGTGTGTTTCTCTAACAGTTCTAATTTCAATCCAGTTGCCGAACAAAGTGTATGTAATCCTAGCTAAGTGTATACCATATGACCAATTAAGTGTTGGAACAGAAAACAAAATGCACACAGATTTTCGCAAAAAAAAATTTTATACTTTATGCCTCCCTAACATTACATTTGCATGGTAATTGTACCCCCAAACCTAGATTGAACATTGTCCTCAATGTTTGTAACAGAAACAGAAGTCTACAAGCTAGGCAGAACATTCAAGGAACACCAAAGAAAAAGGACAGAGTTTACCAGCTGGGTGAAATGGGGAAGTCAAGAATGACTTGATGTGTGCCATGATGGTGACAACAAAGTGGATATAGCCAGTAGGAAAATCTGTGAATGTTAAGAACAGAAACACCAAATTTGCAAAGCAAAACAAAGAATATATACAAAGAAAGTAAAAAGGGAGTTTCACACCTGATTTATGTACAAACAGTGGCGAACCCAGTCAATCCTGGTAAACAGGGTCCTCCAGATTGGTAGATTCTCCATCTGGTGGGATTGGTTCAAAAAATTCCTTCAACCTTTGTCCATTTACCTTGTAGATATTTCCATTTGCTGGATTTTCAACTTCGACTGCTCCATGAGGGAATACAGTACGAACAATAAAGGGACCTGTCCATCTTGATCGCAGTTTTCCTGGAAACAAATGCAAACGAGAGTTGTACAATAATACTTTTTGGCCTGCTGAGAATGCTTTGCGCAAAATGCGTTTATCATGAAACACCTTCATTTTATGCTTGTACAGTTTAGAGTTGTCATATGCATCATTTCGTAGTTCTTCCAACTCATTGAGTTGAAGTTTTCTATGGGTACCTGCCTCATCAATAGAAAAGTTAAGTTTCTTAACAGCCCAATAAGCTCTATGTTCTAACTCCACAGGTAAATGACAAGCTTTTCCATACACAAGTCTGTAGGGTGACATACCAATTGGAGTCTTATATGCTGTCCTATAGGCCCATAAAGCATCATTAAGTCGCAAAGACCAATCTTTCCTAGAAGGATTAACTGTCTTTTCTAAAATATGCTTAATTTCCTTATTAGAAACTTCTACTTGTCCACTGGTTTGTGGATGATAAGGGGTTGCTACCTTATGAGTAATCCCATACTTGCGCACTAGTGACTCAAAAGATCTATTACAAAAATGAGAGCCACCATCACTGATTATAGCCCTAGGAGTACCAAAACGAGCAAAAATATTATCTTTTAAAAAAGAAAGTACCACTTTGTGGTCATTTGTTTTGCATGCAATCGCTTCTACCCACTTAGACACATAATCAACAGCAACAAGTATGTACAACTTACCTTCAGAATTCGGAAATGGACCCATGAAGTCAATGCCCCACACATCAAACAGTTCAACAATCAAAATAGGTTGCAAAGGCATCATGTTTCTCTTTGAAATACTACCTAGTTTCTGACAACGTTCACAAGCAACACAATGTGCATGACTGTCTTTGAACAATGATGGCCAATAAAACCCACACTGCAGGACTTTGGCAGCAGTTTTCTTAGCACTAAAATGGCCTCCACATGCATGGTTATGACAGAAAAATAGCACATCTTTCTGTTCATTATTGGGGACACATTTCCTAATGATTTGGTCCGGGCAGTACTTAAACAAGTATGGGTCATCCCAAAAGAAGTGTTTTACCTCAGCCAAAAATTTGGATCGGTCTTGCCTAGACCAATGTGGAGGTATTCTTCCTATGGCAAGGTAATTGACTATGTCAGCATACCAAGGTAACTCAGACACAAGCATCAGTTGTTCATCAGGAAATGACTCTCTAATATGCAGGGATTCATCATTAGACTCAAGGTTCAATCTAGATAAATGATCAGCTACAACATTTTCTGAACCTTTCTTATCTCGAATTTCGAGATTGAATTCCTGCAAGAGAAGAATCCAACGGATTAGTCGAGCTTTAGCATCTTTCTTGGACAGGAGATATTTCAAGGCAGCATGATCAGTATATATGATGACTTTAGAACCAATCAAATAGGATCTAAACTTGTCCAAAGCAAATACAACAGCAAGCAATTCTTTCTCAGTTGTTGAATAGTTGAGTTGAGCATCATTAAGAGTCTTGCTAGCATAGTATATCACATAGGGAAGTTTGTCGACTCGCTGTCTAAAAACAGCACCAACGGCATAGTCTGATGCATCACACATGAGTTCAAAGGGTAAATTCCAATCAGGGGGTCTGACTATTGGGGCCGAAGTGAGAAGAGTTTTTAATTCTTCCCAAGCTTTCACACAAGCATCATCAAAAACAAAGGCAACATCTTTACCAAGTAAAGCACAGAGAGGTCTGGATATTTTGCTAAAGTCCTTAATGAATCGACGATAAAAATCAGCATGACCTAAAAATGACCTAATCTCCCTCACAGAGTGAGGTTGCTTGAGGTGTTGAATGAGGTCGACCTTCGCTGGGTCAACCTCAATACCTTTTTCAGGAATGATATGCCCTAAGAAAATTCCTGAACTAACCATGAAATGACATTTTTCCCAATTCAGAATTAAGCTCTTTTCTTTGCATCTAATCAAAACAAGTTCAAGATGATGCAAACATTCATCAAAAGACGACCCAAAGACAGAAAAATCATCCATAAAGATTTCAAGGAATTCATCAACCATGTCAGAAAAAATGCTCATCATACAACGTTGAAATGTAGCGGGTGCATTACACAACCCGAAAGGCATACGACGATAAGCAAAAGTCCCATATGGACAGGTAAATGTAGTCTTTTCCTGGTCATCAGGTGCTATATGAATCTGGTTATAACCAGAATAGCCATCTAAGAAGCAATAGTGACTATGTTTAGCTAACCTTTCTATCATCTGATCAATGAAGGGAAGTGGGAAATGGTCTTTTCTTGTGACTGCATTCAATTTCCTGTAATCTATGCATACTCGCCACCCTGTGGTTACTCGAGTAGGAACTAACTCATTTTTTTCATTCTGATTGACAGTGATGCCTGATTTCTTTGGCACAACCTGAATGGGACTGACCCATTTATTATCTGAAATTGGGTATATGATACCCGCATCAAGAAGTTTAAGGATCTCACCCTTAACAACCTCTTTCATGTTAGGATTAAGACGCCTCTGCATCTCCCTAGATGTTTTAGCATTCTCTTCCAAGTTAATGTGATGCATGCAGACTGTTGGACTTATCCCCTTTAGGTCTGAGATAGACCAACCTACTGCCTCTCTATGTTCTTTAAGTACTTCTAAAAGTTTACTTTCCTGTTCTAAGTTTAAAGCAGAAGATATGATCACAGGCAAAGTGTCAGAAGATCCTAAGAATGCATATTTAAGATTGTCAGGCAATGGTTTTAGTTCAAGCTTGGGTGGCTGAACAAGGGATGGGACAGGCTTGGAATCAGAGAGAGGAAGAGGTTCCACTCCAGATTTCCACTTAGTGATGTCCATGGGTGGTACAGATTCAAGCAAAGCATGGACTTCACTAATATACTCATCATCATAAAGATCCAAGTTATAATTGTTCAAACAAGCATGCAAAGGGTCAACTGACAAGTTATTCGACAACGTATCCTCGATCATACTTTCGATCATATTAACTTCATGCAATTCATTATCATCAAGATCTTGAGGTTGTTGACTAACATCAAAAACATTCAGTTCTACAGTCATGTTACCAAATGACAATTTCAACAATCCATTACGACAATTAATAATTGCATTGGATGTCGCCAAGAAGGGACGTCCTAAGATGACAGGAATGTGATTGTCTGGGTTTTGCACAGGTTGAGTATCTAACACAATGAAGTCCACAGGGAAGTAAAATTTGTCAACCTTAATTAACACATCTTCTATCACACCACGAGGAATTTTCACGGATCTGTCCGCTAATTGCAGAGTTATGGGTATTGGTTTCAACTCTCCTAGCCCTAGCTGCGCATATACCGAATATGGCAGCAGATTGACACTTGCACCTAAGTCCAACAGAGCCTTTTCGACCGTTTGGTTGCCTATAATGCATGAGATTGTTGGACAACCTGGGTCTCTAAACTTAGGTGGGGTGCTGTTTTGAATGATAGAACTAACCTGTTCAGTGAGAAAGGCTCTTTTGTGCACATTAAGCTTTCGCTTTTGCGTACAAAGATCCTTAAGAAACTTAGCATAAGCAGGAATCTGCTTGATGGCATCAAGGAGTGGAATGTTTATACTGACTTGTTTAAACATATCCAGCATCTCTTGATATGCTGTTCCTTTCTTTTGCTGCACCAACCTTTGAGGAAAGGGGGCTGCAGGCACATGAGATGGTAAGGGAACATTGACATCGCCAGAATTTTTAGATTTAAATTCATGTGTAGACTCATTCTCTACAGCAGGGTTATTCTGTGATGTTATATTCAATGGTGACTTAGGAACAGACTCATTCTTTTCTGGCATATTAACATTGTTATTCACTATTCTACCACTACGAAGAGTAGTAACAGCATGCAATTGATCATGTGAGGTTTCATTATTAGTAGAAGTGCTAGCTTGGAAAGCACCTTTTGGATTCTGTTGAGGTTGACTAGGAAACTTACCCTTTTCCCTGACGTTAAGAGCATCACAGAGTTGACCTACTCTACGTTCGAGACTCTCAAAATTTCGTTCGTTAGACTTCTGAAATTGTTCACTAGATTTCTGAAGTTGTAACAAATTTTGGGTCAACATATTCACATTATCCTCCAACACAGAAGTTCTGGACGGGTATTGAGCGTTAGATTGCAACTGGGGGTTCTTAGCATAAGGATCCCCTTGTGCGTTTCCTGATGGACCGCCTTGCACATGACTTTTGGACCAAGAAAAATTAGGGTGATTCTCCACCCTGGGTTATATGTGTGAGAATAAGGATTATTTTCCTGTCGCTGATACAAGGCATTGGCCTCTTCTATTCTAGACTCCTGAAATGAATGCACTTGTGGACAGTTCTCGACCAAATGTTCAGAACTGCGACACACAACACAGATGGGAACTTCTACTTGATTGCATGAGTTAGCCACAGTAGACTTGACATCTTTCTGCAGCTCCAAGGCCTCTAATCTCCTAGCCATTGATGTCATTTTAGCATGACTTTCGTGGTCAGACTCTATCTTATGGACACCCTTGCTGGCTAACACTTTTCTAGGATCTCTAATGGACTCCCATTGCTGCGTTTTTTCAGCAACTTTATTCAGAAAAGTCCAAGACTCATCAGCACTCTTATCTGTGAACTCACCATTACACATTGACTCTACCATGGTTCGAGAGTTGAAGTCTAATCCTTCGTAAAGAATTTGCACAAGTCTCCACTTTTCGAAACCATGGTGAGGACATTGAAGTAAAAGATCATTAAAACGCTCCATATATTTTGGCAAAGTCTCACCATCTAATTGAACAAAACTATTAAGACTTTGACGTATGGTAGTAGTTTTATGATTTGGAAAGAATTTTTTGAAAAATTCTTTCGTGAGTTCATCCCATGTTGTAATTGACTGTGGTTGCAAAGCGTACAACCAAGCCTTAGCTTTCTCTTTCAAAGAAAAAGGAAATAGACGCAATTTCAGAGACTCTTCAGTCATCTGATTAAATTTCATAGTACCACATATCTCCTCAAACTCTCTAACATGGTGGTAGGGGTTTTCAGCATCAACCCCTCGAAAAACAGGAAGCATATGAATGGTGCCGGCTTTTAATTCAAACTGACCAGCAGCAGCTGGCAAAACAATGCATGATGGTTGGCTTGCCCTTGTAGGATACATGTAATCCTTGAGGGTGCGAGGACGATTTGGATCGTCACCCATGGTTATAGGTTGGACAAGATTTTCTGTTTCAGAAA
>JAJJMA010249236.1:0-25074 GCA_023529015.1 Papaver nudicaule
ATAACTAATCCAATATATGAACCGGAGTAAGAAAATAGGATATTACAGTAAGTGCCCACCCTTGCCAAAGGTAGGCTCTACCACTACCCAGATCTCTTGACGACGTAAAAGATAAAGGCAGTGCCTTAGAAACCAACATACTAACAAAACATTATATAACAATTCGTTGGCCGAACCAAAAAGTTTCTTTACCCTAGGCTTGACCATATTTTTACCCGGACTTGAGCATAATGTTTCTGCAAATAAAAAAAAAAAAATTGGCCCAAACATTAATTAGGTAATAAAGAAAATGACTTTTTATGTCTTTGGAGGTAGCTCAATCCAGGAAACCAGGTTGTGCTTCCGCCGCTTAGTGACTAACATACCAAAACCTCGGGGGAACACAAACTTTCCCAAGACATACCACTCGGAGTCTTGGACCGTTATAACTTAAAACGAAAAACCGATTCAATAGATATTAGATCATAATTATTTCACCCCTAAGCTAGCCGTTGAGTGGCTCACCCTGACATGCATGGCTCACTTTGATCCGAGCTGCGGATTTCTCTGACCTGAACACCCTTACCTGATCAGCTCATCTCTTTCTGGACGACCAAATGCTAATTACCATAATGCGAAAGAGTGTAATCCATCCACGTGGAAAGCCAAATTTACTATTATACCCATTACAATAGCCTATGCCCTTAGGCTTAGTCTTATGGGGCAAGATTGAGCTATTACTTCCAGCAAAAGCGTGGTCTATTCCACTAGTACTACTTCTCTCTCCTAGCATTTGCTAGTCGTTGAAGTACTAGCAAGATTGAAGCGTTGAACCATTCAACGCTGACAAAGTGAAAAAACGTTGAATGGTTCAGCGCTATATTCTTATCCGTTGAATTAATTGTCATATTTTGATCTAATGACTGAAATTTCTCAGCGCTGAATGGTTCAGCGTCTAGTTGTCCAATCTCACCAAAGTCATAAGAACGTCTCCTACACTAACCGACGTGGATGTCCTATCTAATATACTAAATTGGACACCATAAAACTAAACCTTACGCTAGGCTATACCCTAGTTAGTAAGTTCGCGAATTATTAGCGAATACGTACTAATCGTTCGAATACTTGAATCTCCGACTCCTATACGCGATTTATATGACCTTCCCGAATTAACCGGGATTCAGACACCTGTCAACACCCATTTCTTCTCTTTTTTAAAGATTTTTCTAAAAACGTATATGTGAGGCTCGAACCTAAGACCTATGACTCCAATACAAGGGCTTGAACCATCAGACCACCCATTTGTTGTTGTTTTTTTAATATAATACCTTTAAACAAGAGAACATGATTTCCCTACACCGACTTTATTAAAAATGTCCAATTTCATACTTTAATGTAGAACAAATTTTCCATACCAAACTAAAATTTATAAATCGAATTATACACGTACGTCGTTCCGAATCACTGCCAAACAACGAACGGTTGACCGGATTTTTGACCGAATTCAAATTATCCGAATTCGTATAATACTCGTACGTTTGCCGTCCCGAACTCACCTCCGTATCCGGAATTGCTAACTAGGGGCTATACATAAACCGGAAAGTTAGCTCAACTTGACCGGATCAGTCAAACGACTCAAAAGTCTCAAACCATGGAAGCTACCAAATCTCTCAAAACCTCGAAGGTATCAAACGAAGCTTTTTTTTCTTTCTCTATAAGTAAAGCACCACACACAAACTAGTCGGCAAGTCTCCTTAACCAATACCGACACGTGTAAAGTCTACGTGCCATTGGGCCGAGCAACGTGTCCTCCTCTCTCTGAAACTCGCTTTTATAAACTGTCTGTCTACCCTCCCCTTTTCTTCACACCCAAATCTCTCTCCATCCGAAATCTCAACAACACAAAAACTAGGGTTTCCTGAATTCTCATCTCAGATCTTCTTTATTTCACGCTCCGATCATCAAATTCATCATCATCATCTCCGATGGCGTTGGAATGGGTAGTACTAGGTTACGCAGCAGGAGCAGAAGTAGTAATGCTTCTGTTGTTAACTTTACCTGGATTAGGTGGTCTTCGTAAAGGTTTGCTTGCTGTTACTCGTAACATGTTGAAACCATTCTTGTCGATTGTTCCGTTCTGCTTGTTTCTGTTAATGGATATTTACTGGAAATATGAAACAAGACCTAGTTGTGCAGAAACATCTTGTACACCATCTGAACATCTTCGTCATCAGAAATCTATTATGAAGAGTCAGAGGAATGCTTTGTTGATTGCTGCTGCTCTTGTTTTCTACTGGCTTTTGTTCTCTGTTACTAATCTTGTCGTTAAGCTTGAACAAATGAGTCAACGTGTTGAGAAGTTGAAGAATCAAGACTAATTGAATCTGCCTTTGGAGGAGGAGGAGAACATCAAAGTTAACGGATCTATGGAAAGATAAGAGGTTTTCCAGTTTTTTCTTGTGTTTTGTTTTTAATTTGTGGTTGTTTAATGAGATTTTAGTGTTATGAATTGGATCTATGTTTATGGAAATCTGATTTTGTAGATGATATTATTAAATTTGATTTCTGGTTCTAATTCTATGGATAATTTGATAGATGAATTGTTACATGACTAGTTTGATTGTTTTGCTTTCTTGGTTATGGTAAACAGATTTAAGTATAGGATTTGTGGTAATGTTTGACATGCTTTCTGTTTACCCAAATCAGTGCCCCTTGTTTATGTATGAGCCATGAGGGATTGCTTGGGTTTGCTATTGTATGTAGTTCATCGTGTAGCTGAATCTTGTGAATTGCTGGTGTTTGTACGAAATTAGCTCTTGGGTTTGTCATCTAGGAGTGGTGAATCCTTGCATAGGTAGTTTGAAACTAAGCACATGGAATTTTGAGGACTTTGAGTTTTACTTCCTAGAATAGCTAAGTTATTCAGATATTTGTTCCGGATTGGTTTAGAGGTCTTACAATAAACGTTTTCGAAAGAAGTTAACATTATTAATCAAACTGTCAACATTAGAGTTAGTCTGGCAACTAGTTGTTGTTCTTCCTCCTTGGAAGGTTTTCATCAGAGCTTGAAAATATTGAAGTTCCTGCAATTAAGTTGATTCACCCACTCTAGATTGAATAGCTGCTAGACATTCAGCATCTAGTTCTCTTCCCAATTGTTGTTCCATTGATATTTAAAATGACAGTGCCCAAACCTGTTAATTCAGTTCTTTTTTGAAATAAGAGATAAAACTAAGTCATTATATCCTGATTGAGGGGGGTGTTCACAGTAGGGTTTCTGGATGGGACAATCTGACTTGTGAATCTGTGATACAGGGAAGGTTATCATCTTTGCAATATTTGTTACTCCTTACTGGGATCTGGTTTATTTTCTTGAAAGATAACTTCACATATGTGGCTTTCCAGATGTGGCAGCAGCTACCACACTTAACCCCATGTTCCCCAAGGGGTCTGGTAGAGTATCATTGAACCTAGATTGTCACCATTCTCCAATAGAAATTGTAGTTTTGAGTGGCACTGCCCAGATGCAAACAACGGAAAGCCCATACAGCTCTAGTGAAACAACATTGCATCTAAGTTGTTCACCTGTTTCAATATTCACACTACCCATGCTACAAATGGGATCTATAAGACTAATGTACATTGAAAGAGAACCGCTGAAGGGACTGGCTTTTGTTTTGATTTTCCATGTGAAGAACTGGATTCTTGGTATATTTCATACTATGCATCATCAGTGTTTTTCAAGGGACTTGCTGAGAAATTTCCTTGTTTACTATCCTTCCATCTCAAGGTGTCATCAATGTTTCTGTTAGGACAAATGGTGAGGATTTTGGCGACCAAAAGAGGAATAAAAGTGTGTTTAGGAGACCAATGTTCTTTTCATGTTCTATCTCCTATCAGAAAAAAACTCACACACTAACAGAGGAGGATCAAGATTACCAGCATCCACAGGTAGAGGGTTGAGGGATTAGCTCATCCATGTCAGGGATCCGGTGGTCCTTCCATATGTCTATACTTCAACCACTGCCAATTTCCCGTACGCTAACTTCTTGTATAATTAGGATTCCTCTATAAACACACTTCCAGGCCCAAGAAGGACTACAGCTAGAGGTGTAGGGGGTAGCATATAGCTGTCATAGACTCATAGTCAGAGCCTAGAGGGTCTTCGGCTGATGAAATAATCTCCGGCCATCTTAAATAAACTAAAGGTTTAAGATCCCTGATTTTGGCAGTGGCTTTGTGAGTAACTTCCTTAGGCTAGACAAATGTGGTCATAGAGTAGAACAGGAGGAAGATCCTTAGCTTTTCGTCCCTTCAACATTTTGTCAAGACTATCAAAACTAGGGGTGTAAATTTTACCCGGCGGCCCTGCGCCCGATCCCTCCCGCCCTTGCCCATGACAGCCCACGGGTGCCCATGACCCGTTACAGGCTGGCCCGTCCTTACCCTTTTAAAGAAAAGGCCGGGCACAGGCCATGAGTCAAATTTTGATGCCCGACCCAATACCCGGCCTATTAGCCCGCCCATAATACCCGCCCATGATACCCGTCATATTACTCGCTTACCCTGCCCATCTGTTTAGCATATTGGAAATAAATTTGCATGGACTCCATTTAGTTAACACAAGGAGAAGATTGGACACATGCCTGATCATTTCTATTTCTTTGAATCACTAGGGGACATTTCCTTTTAAATTTCATTTCTTTGGTATTTAATGAACTAGTTTGATTGAATGTTTTCAAGGTTAGAACTTACCACATGACTTAATTTACATATTTTTTTCATTCGAGAGTTAAGTAATTTTTTTTCCTTCTTGAAAATGTTGTACTAGTAATAACTTGAATATTCATGGGCTGCCCGGCCCTGCCCGCCCTTGGCCTCATTGCATAACAGGCTTGGGCAGGCCATGGGTAGTATTATTTGTAATTTAGCCCTGCCCTCCCGGCCCCTTTAATTAATTGGGTAAGTGATATTTCTACCCTCCCGGCCCTGCCCATTAAATAAGAAGGCCGGGCTACCCGGCCCGGCCCAATTTACACCCCTAATCAAAACAGGCAATCTTGGGCTCTTTAGTAAAAAGAGGACCACGACTTTTGGAAAAAATATGATATGTTTGCCAAAGAAAATGGCCGACTTGAAAAACTTTTATCATTTGGCATGAAGTTTTCCCATAGTCCTCCAATAACTTAAGCAAGTTGGTGCTTTCGGAAATGTTGGCTTCACTGAAAATCAACAAGTCATTTGCAAATATCAGAAGCAAATAAGCTGACAGGGCTTCAACTTCAAGGGGTAATCTGATGTACAAAAAGTGTAAATAAAAGTTGCAAACAGGGCTTTTAACTTGAGGCCTGAGGGGTAATCTGATGTAAAAAAGGTGGAAGTAAAAGTTCCAAATGAAGTTTAAATTCCTGGGCCACGGTTTCACTCTTCACTTGGTTCAAAATCCAAAAATCAGAGACTGAAACCCTAGTTTTCTTCTTCTTCATCTTCACACAAGGGGCTTTCAGTTCTCCAGATTCACTGAAAAAGAAGCTGAAGGTCTGCTCAATCAGGGCAACAACAACAAAAGCACAAATGGCTTACAGACGGAAAAGTGGTTTTCTATGGAAATCTGGTAGTGATGGAGGAACAACAACAGTGATATCAGGCATTCCAGAAGAAATCTACTATGAAATCCTCTTAAGATTACCAGTGAAAACACTGTTAGATTGTAGGTGTGTTTGCAAGAATTGGTATGCCATAATCTCAACCTCTCATTTTGTTGAAAGGCACCATAATCTTACTATTCAGAGAAATAACCTTAATCTCATGTTTAAAGTTTGTAGTAAATTTTACTCTATAGGTTATAATTCATTACCATTATTATCATCAGTGTGTGATTTTAAGGATCATGTTACTAAAATGGATTACCCTTACAAATCTTCACATCTTTGTATGGGATTCTTGGGGTTCATGTAATGGCCTGATTGGCATATGGTGGTTTAATCTTCGTAGTGATAAGAATTTATTGTGTCTTTGGAACCCAGCCACAAGAGAATGTAAAGAATTACCTGAAACACCAATTGGGTTTAGTATAGACGATGTTTGCATACATGGTCTCGGTTATGATCACAAGACTGATGAATACAAGTTGGCAGTAGGTGTAAAAGCTCTTGGAAGCAAGGATAGTACTTTAGTCCAAGTATATACGCTAGCATCAAATTTGTGGAAAACGGGGAAAACTGTACCGTATCGATTTAGTTGTTTGGAAACATCTGGGGTGCTTGTTAATGGAAACCTTCATTGGTTAGCTGTAGGTCAAAACAACAACTTTATATTACTCTCTTTGGATATCAGTGACGAGAGTTTCAAAGAATTGCAACTACCAAGAGAAATCCAGGAGATGAAGAAGAAGGATCTGATTTTGTGTATGTTGCATGGGTGTCTTTGCTTATTCGTTGGCCTATATGTTGATGGTGTTAATAGTCGTTCTGAAGTATGGGAGATGCAGAAATATGGAATCCAGGAATCTTGGGCTAGGTGTCATGTCATTGCCCACGAGAGTTTCAACAAAAAATATTTCAGGCTTGTGCGGTCTATTGAGAAAGACGAGATTCTGCTCTTTGGTGGTGGTATCCTAGTTTTGTATGACCCAAAGCATGGAAGTACTAGAGAACTAAAAATCAAAAACATTCCTTTCAGGAAACCCGAGACTTATTTTGAAAGCTTAAGAGGAAGACTGAAGAAACAAAAGCCCGAGTAAGAAACTTAAGTAAAATGAGCATGTTTTTTATAATATTATTGGCATATATCTATGTACTTTTTGTTTTTTACTGAGTTATGAAAGGGTTCTGAAATTTAGGATTATAAATTTACGATGCTGCAGTTGGGTTCTCATATTCCAAGTCTTAAAACCTTAAACTTAAAGCAAAGTATCTTCCTATATAGAGCGTTTTGCAATTTATGTTCCAGTTGATTCTTAAAGCATCTAATCTTATAAATTTCTTTATAATTGTTAAGACTTAGACTCATGTTTCTTTTCTTCATGTCCCTCTTCATTTTATATCATGTAGTATTAGTTTGACTACTGCAAGGAGAATCCACAATTTTATGAGAAATATCTACTTTCACCTTACCTGGTCAGTGGGGCTCTGGAAACGGAAAGGCAACCGATCTTTTTCTCTTCTTCTCTGTTTATTTCTTTTTTCGAATTTGTAACCTTCACATGACATATCTATTAGGGTTTGGGACTAAAGGCTTGTTGTTGTTGTTGTTGTTGTTGTTGTTGGATAATTTGTACTAAGCGGTAAAATTCGCATTCTCTAATTCTTAGGACGAGATTTGGTTACTGTTTCGATCGTTTATCGTTGTTTAGTTATCCATAATTGAACTTTCCAATACATACTGCGTTATAGAATAATAACCTGAATGATTAGTTGTGAGAACGGTTCTCCAATCCTTCTTCTTATCCTTAATAGTGTGGTTACAGAGCAGTACTTAAGCAGAGAATAATGAAAGCATCTAGTTTTACTTAAATTCCGGTACTTACATGAAGAATAATACAAATCAGCTGAAACATTGGTGGCCCAGCAAGCTCAGGTCTTCCTTAAGTGGGATATTATTCCTCACTATGCCATCCTCTTGGGCAACATTTGTTATTGGACAGTATTTTACTCTTGATAGTGTGTTTATTTACTGGTTTTGTTTCTTATTTGAATTTAACCGAGGGAGTGTTGTATGCGAAGAAGGAATTAAACTTGGCAAAACATCCAGATTGATGTACCAAATCTGCAAGTGATTAAGCTTATGCAAAGCTTTAAATCAAAGGAATACGTGCGTGAAATATTTGCTTGGATGTGTTACTGTTGGTTTTTGACTTATGATGGTAATTACTTTTTGAGGGTTTATTTTGAATCTGCCATCTTAAATATTACCTTATGCTTTGAAGAAAGCTGCTCAAACTGGTAGAGCACCTCAGTGTGGTCACCTTAGGTAAGAATCTATTTGCTTTGTCTTATGGATTCGGTTTTTGGTGGTTGTGTTTTTTTTTTTTTTTTGGTTTTGATCTTGATTCTGTTGTTGTGTATCTAGGCGTCAATTCAAAGGTGGTGAAAAACGATATGGTGGTGACCGAGATGGGAACCGAGCACCAGGAGAGTTCGGAGGAGATAAGGGTGCTGCTCCAGCTGAGTATCAGCCACAATTAAGGTTTAAACCTTGTCTTTTTGTTATACTTAACTGTTATGACTTTATTTTCCTGAATAACAGATGAATTATTTTGGGGTTTGTCATTGGTATCATATGTCTGATATTGTTGATATATGGCTGTGTTGCATATGGTAGTGTACATATGAGTAGAAATACACAGGTTAGAATTATTTGGTTTGCATATATGAGTAGAAATGTTGCTTTGTTTTCACATTACAAAAATTCTGAGATGGAATCATTGTGTTTAGGAACTTTGGGTGTTCGATTATGTAATTTTCTCTTATATAGTATTTAGCGTCTTGCAGAGACTTTAGGACTGGAATCACTTGTTAGACTTCTTCTCTGTCTGTGGTGTTAATTTATGACTGTGTTGTTCATTGGTTGAGATGTACAATTTGTTACAGTTTCCAATACATTCCAAATATGTTTCAATAGTGTCCTGCAAGAGTTCTTTCTACAAAAGCATGTGCCATTAAAGGCTCCATTGCCTGTCTTAGTGAATTGGACTGTAAAACTCATGGATTATATGAGCTTGGGTGAGGCCTGTTGTTGTCTGAGCCACTTTCCTTTCAAATCTTTGATTGCTAACATAATTTTTCAAGTTGCTTCATCTAACATTGAAGGTTCAACTTGCAGAGTTCTGGAGACAGGGGTGGTTTTGGCTGTGGGTGGTGGTGCTGGCTTTGGATCTGTCCCAGCAAGCTCATTTCTTCCTTCAGTGGGATCTTGTTCCTTACTATGCCGTCCATTGGGCAACATCTGTTTTCGGATCATAGCTGACCTATCAAATCCGCTGTGAAACCCTTTACTGTGTTTGTTGTTTAGCTTTTGGAAAGATTATTTAGGTTATGATGAGGTTGAATTTTGCTAGAATTTTTTTGTAGAGGTGAGAGAACCTAAATCTTATGCTACTTTTCACAAGAATCAGTAGAATATATATCAAGAGTATGAAAATTTTGTTTCTTAAGCTACTTGGTAGATGCATATCAATTTGCTGTTAAATTTCTGTACCACAGTCTAGAAGCACCATTAGGGCAACATTGTAACATTTGTCTGTTCTATCAATATCGCAGGGAGTTGCAATATTTTCAACATGTTGCACGTTTATGTTAGATTCAGCAACAATGATGAAATAAGTTAGTCTAAGGCTGAGTATTGCACATGAACTTTCCGAGTGACCAGAGTCCAGATTATCTGTATTTGGTGGTTGTGCTTTTCATGAACCAGGCTCTGCCTGGCTTTTCTCATCTCTGGCCAAGAGTCTATCCATTCCTGCAACAGTGGCAGCCAATCCTTGGAACCTTCACAGTTTTAGCATTAAAGAAACGTCTTCCTGCAATAGGAACAACAAAGCTGGAATAGCTCAGCTGGTTAGAGCGTGTGGCTGTTAACCACAAGGTCACAGGTTCAATCCCTGTTTCTAGCGTCTTCCTGAAGAAAACACCTATTCAATTTTTTTCTCTGCTACGTACGCGTGTGTAAATTTTAACGCAGGTCGAGAATCTTGTATGATTTTCTGCCTGAGCAGCTTTAGGTTTATAAATTTAGAGGATCCACTGTGCAATTTTCTTGTCAAAATAAGCTTTAAAATTTTATTGTTTTGCCAAAATTGGCTTGCCATACAGAATGATACAAGTCAGGTCAGTTCTCACCAGCTACCATGGTCTCGATGAAATGCTGGGCCTGGTGCCTAGTCCCCGGTCCTTCGCATCAGCTAGGCCAGCATCGAGAAAAAGCAGAAGTCAATCCCAAAAGTCAGTTTTTGTTTAATTTTTAAAATAAATTGTTTCAAGTCGTAGAGTAACGTGTGAAGAAGTTGCCAAACAGCTACTATAGGAATTTGTCCAACAACCGGATCATATCCAAATCGGAGCAAAATTAGGGAAGAATTTAGGGCCGGTGTAAATAGGAAAGCGTAGGAAAGTTAGAAACCCTTATACAGAACCCTAAATCACTCCATATATTCCCTCACAATCATCCTCTCGATCCTTCCTCTTGTTCCAAACCTGCAAATCAAACAATGGTGAGTTACAGAGTAGCAAGAGCATCAGAATACCTAGTAATCACTGGTTACGGTATCGACGACATCAAACTAGCAAAGAAAGCATGGATTCTCCCTGGCCAGTCCTTCACCCGTTTCGACGTCTCCCCTGTAAACTACACCTTCGAAGTCCAAGCCATGAGTTCAGAAAAACTCCCTTTCTTGCTTCCTGCTGTTTTCACGATCGGTCCTCGTGTCGACGATCACGAAAGCTTATTGAAGTATGCGAAACTGCTGTCCTGCCATGATCGCCATTCTAACGAAGTTAAGGAAATCGTCCAAGGAATCATCGAAGGTGAAACTAGAGTTCTTGCTGCTTCCATGACTATGGTAGAGATATTCCTAGGCACTAAGGAGTTCAAGAAGTATGTGTTTGAGAAAGTGCAGGTAGAGCTTAATCAGTTTGGGCTGTTGATTTACAATGCGAATATCAAACAGCTTGTGGATGTGGAAGATCAGGAATATTTTTCGTATTTGGGGCAGAAGATTCAGAAGGAAGCTGAGAATCAAGCGAAAATCGATGTCGCGGAAGCCAAGATGAAAGGTGCAGTTGGTGCGAAGCTGAGGGAGGGACTGACGATACAGAACGCTGCGAAGATTGACGCTGAGACTAAGATTATTGCGACGCAGAGGCAAGGAGAGGGGAAGAAGGAAGAGATTAAGGTTAAGGCCGAGATTAAGATTTTCGAAAACCTTAAGGACGCTGATGTTGCGGAAGCTAATGCTGAATTGGCTACCAAGAAGGCTGGATGGGCACAGTCTGCTGAATTGGCTCAAGTGGAGAGTGTCAAGGCTGTGGCCATCAGAGAGGCTGAGTTGCAGAGAGAGGTTGAGTTGAAGAATGCTTTGACTCGGACCGAGAAATTGAAGGCTGAGTTTCTTAGTGAAGCTAGTGTGGAGTATGATGTCAAGGTCCAAGAGGCAAACTGGGAGTTATACAAGAAACAGAAACAAGCAGAAGCTGTTTTATTTGAGAAACAAAAAGCAGCAGAAGCTCAAAAACTTGCGGCTGAGGCTCAATTTTTCGCACAACAAAAGGCTGCTGACGGAGAATTGTATGCGAAAATGAAAGAGGCTGAAGGAATTGTTGCTGCAGCAGAAGCACAAGGAGTGTATGTTAAAACTCTGTTGCAAGAATTCAGTGGGAACTATGCTGAATTGAGAGATTATATGATGATTGATGGCGGAATGTTTCAAGAAGTTGCGAAGATTAATGCAAGTGCTATTAAAGGTCTGGAGCCAAAGATCAGTATATGGACTAATGGAGATGGTTCCTCTTGCTCTTCTGGTGGCTTTGCAGAAGCATACATGGAGTTGCCGCGATTGTTTCAAACTGTGGAGGAACAAACTGGAATGACTCCACCTTCGTGGTTGGCTGGTCCAAAGCGGGAGGAACAGACTGGAAACACTCAACCTCCTTTGTTGGTTGGACGTGTTTCAAACACTCAGAGGTGGGAATGATTGTTGGTTTTTCGGTCGGGTAAATAGAATCCTTTGTTCTCCTAATCACTAATGTTTAGTAACTTTTAGTTTGTGCTAGCATTGAAACAGGTTAGCTTTTAAGATATTGAGTTTGATCAAAGAGTTGTTTAGGATTTTCATTTATGCTATAATATTTCATTATATTTAGTTCAAAAATACATACATTTTGCTTGTTTTACATTGAACCTATGCGTTAAAGTAACCTTGCCGTACGTGGTTAAAGTATATTTACTTCTTCATGTCTCTGTTGAAGTATTTATTTTTGTCTAAAATTTGTTTACAATGGTGGTGCTCTGGTGCATAGCTTAACTTTTTGGAATTGGTTGTGCACATAGCTTATGTTTTTGGGTGAACTGGGAGTAGCAGAAGAAACAGGCCTTTCTTCTCAATGTTCTCAGACTTCAAGTTTCTGCCTTAAATTGCTTTGATCTTTTCCTGTAAGTGTTGAATGGTTCTGTTGTTTTTTGAATTTTTGATTCAGAGCAACAAGTCTAAAATGGTCAACCAAAATTGTTGGCCACCATATCATACATACATAGTCTCACAATGAGATACGAAACCTTGGAATAACTATTTTTTTCATCACAAAACAGGCTTGTATAAAATGACATGTTAGGATGTATAACACTGCACCCAATTGGTTTCCTCCTCTTTGAAATGGTACTATGCTACTGCAATAGTTTTTGCAATCTTATTTCATGTCTCTTTACTACTGGAATGAGAACATAGTTGCTTACTCGCTTTACACTATGCCTGACAAGTGACAAATGAAACCTTTGAAGGAGATCAAACACTGTTCAAAGAACGTGAAAAAAATGCAGCAAGGTAATGAATTTGCTGGACTTGGCTAGTCCCTGTCTTGAGCCAAGGCCAGCTTTGACACGACAACATGAGAAAAAGCATATTGCAGGTTTTACATTGAGCTCACGTATTAAAGCAAGCTTACCGTGGTTAAAACTTGGGACTTACCTATATTTCTGTTTGAATCGGTGTATCTGTTATTTTAACTTTATTTTCTAAGTTCTGGCATTGCTAGTGTTGCACTTATCTTATTTCAGTATGTTGCAGAAGCGAAACAGGGAATTTTTACATACTGTTTTTGGAATTTTTGCATTCAGATAGAGAAAGCACATTCCTTAGCCATCTGATAGAGAGACAAGGAGCCTGAATTTGTTAGAACAAAAATCATATAAAAAATAACTGTCAGGTACCGATGAAATAACAGGCGAAATTTCACATGGCAGATAGATGTGCCAAAAAGTTTCAAAGAGCACTCTGTAAAAACATAACACATTGTAGTAATTTCAAGGATCTGTTGCCATCAAAGCTGGTTTGGAGACATTTCAGTGCACACATCACATCACATTGTTAGTTTTTGTTAGGTTTATCATTTATGTTGCCATGAAAGCTGGTTTGGTTTGGACTTTGGAGTGTAGACAAATTACAGATGTCTCGGATAAGACAAGACGTAGCAAACAAGTGGTCTAATAATGGAACAAGTTGATACTATCAACTAATCTCTGTCTGTCATTTCCCAGACAAAGAGATTATTAGTTTATTTCATTGGTAATGTTCTGATTTTAATCGTAATTGGTTTCTTTTGTCCTATAAATGGGAGTTGATTTAAAGTGCTGTTAGTGGTTATTTAGTACTTACAACTCACTGTCATTGTAGTGATGGGTTGGGCAATCGCACTCCATGGAGGTGCTGGACCTATCCCACTCGATCTTCCTAAAGAACGCAGAGAACCACGCGAAGCAGCACTTAGTCACTGTCTAGCCATTGGTGTTGAAGCTCTCAAAGCCAATTTATCCGCCTTGGATGTTGTTGAATTAGTGGTAATTTATTCTTATTTCTCTACCGTTCTCTTCTCTTTATTGGTTTTGTATATTTTCATTCATCAAAAATCTATGATTATGAATTTCTTGTGATTGTATGAAGCATACATTCGTTTTATTTTCTTGCTAGAATTTGTTTTCCAGTAATTCAGTTTCCTTTAAATGGAACGGGGTTCTTCTCTTCGCGTCCAAGTTGTGTCTCCTCCCAAAGTGTATGTCATGTAGCAAAAGTGAGGCAGAATTGGAAGAAAATACCTGTGTTGCTTTAAATTTCATACACTGCCTTGGAAGTCTATTAACTGCTGCTGCCCAAACTAAGAAGGCGATTTTTAATTGAAATAACCTCAGTTAGCTGGAAATGTCCTTAATAATATCCTTGAGCTTCAGCTATACTCAGTTTCAATTCCCATTTCTTGATCTGAAAATAGTGTCAGCTACATTATCCTATTGACGCTTTCTGTTTCTTAATTGGTTCTGCTTCATACAGGTACGCAAACTTGAAAACCATCCCAATTTCAATGCGGGTAAAGGTTCCGTTTTAACTACCAATGGAACAGTTGAGATGGAAGCTTGCATAATGGATGGTAAAACAAAAGCCTGTGGAGCTGTTTCTGGGTTGTCCACTGTTGTGAATGCCATATCTCTTGCAAGACTCGTGATGGAGAAAACTCCTCACGTTTACCTTGGATTCGATGGTGCAGAGGCGTTTGCAAGAGAACAAGTGAGTGGAACAATCTGTACAGTACTCTAGAATTTCCGCATATTTAGTACTGGTTGGATTATCACCCTCTGCATTGATTATGTTTCTTCACATACATTGCACATGAATTTTCTGAAACTGCAGTTTATTGCAGGGTGTTGAAACTCGAGATGCAAGTCATTTTGTTACTCCGGACAATATTGAAAGGTTAAATCTAACAAAAGAAGCCGACAGAGTTCAGGTAGTTTTGTATGAAGTCCTTTGTGATGGGAGATGCAAACAAGAATGATTTTCAAAAGAAATCCTCTGGTGATCAGTTTTGCACTTTCTTAAACATGTTATGTAAATTGCATTATTGCAGGTCGATTATACACCAGCCGTTCAAAAACAAATTCTAGCAGAAACACTCACAGCTGATGGAGATAGTCAAATCGGGACTGTTGGGTGTGTGGCAGTTGACAGCAGTGGAAACTTAGCAACCGCAACTTCAACTGGAGGTTTGGTGAACAAAATGGTAGGAAGGATTGGAGACACACCTGTAATAGGTGCAGGAACGTATGCGAATTCCCTCTGTGCGGTGTCTGCCACTGGAATGGGTGAAGCCATCATTAGAGCTACAGTTGCTCGAGATGTAGCTGCACTTATGGAGTACAAAGGACTGTCTCTCGGAGATGCTTCAAAATACGTGATCCACGAGTCTGTTCCTAAAGGCAATGCAGGCCTAGTTGCTGTTTCTGCCAATGGAGAAGTAGCCATGGAATTTAACACGATTGGGATGTTTAGGGCTTGTGCCACAGAGGATGGATATTCTGAAATCGGAATATGGCATTCCTCGTCTGTGCAAACCTAATGGATTCGGCTGATCTTTGTCAGATGCATAAATTGTGATCAAGTGCTTCATGTAAATCTGGCAGAACTGATTCATGAATAACTGATGTAACGTGCGTTATACGAAAAAACATAGACGAAAGCATGTCTTAATAAAACCAAAATGCATCTAAAATCTGCTAAGGAATTACTTTTTCTAATACGAAAAAACTCTTGCCTATCAGTTTGCCAGAGAAGAAGTCCACCAGTGCCTTGCAATCCCTCAACAACATTTCCAGCAAGGTGCAAGCTATGCTTTCTGCTTCCTCATTACTCCGTCACCCCCGTATATCATAGACCAAACTGCATCCTGTTCTGCGTCCATTAGTACCTTTTGAGCTTTAACAAATTCCAGTATGGCTTCTGTATGTTCCTTCATTGCGTTGCATAGGGCGAGACCATCTGTTTCAGTAGTTCTCTGTACTACATCTTCATATGCGGCGCGCTTAGCATCGCACTTTCTTCTAGCTTCTGCTACCAGTTTTCGAAGACGAACCACCTCGGCTGGTATTTCTACTGCCTACTGGTGAGTTCTCTATTACTTCTGGCGGACGAAGGTCAGGCGTCTCACTACCACCACCACCACCACCTACTTCCAGTTCAGCAATACCCTTGATTAAACCTTCTGAATTGTTTCTGTTCTCCATTTGAGATGCTGATTTTCTCTCGTCTGACATTTCTTCAAATGATGCTGATTTTCGCCCTTTTGTGGAATACTTTCTCGAGATGAAACCCCAATTTTTTGAGAGGGCTTTTCAGCCCAAGTATCTATTCCGGTTGTGTTGCCCATCTACTATCTCTCTCTATCTCTGAAATGGTTTTTACAGAACCCGGTTGTGTTGTCCAGCAGCATTCCATGTGGTACAATGGGGAATCCTTCTAATTAATGGGCAGTGAATGATCTTACTTGACACTTTAGTAGGAAGTTGAATTCTTTGCAATGCCATTCATTTTGCATGGCATAAGTTTTTGGGCAATATGGAATCTAACCAAGTTGTTGTTCAAATCTTTACCTTGAGGTATAATGTGGTGCTTGATTTTTGGTGGAGCATCTAGTTCCTAAATAGCTTGAGACAAAGACATCAATTTTAGGCAAAAAAATTGTGGCAAATAAATGTCGCACAAAATATTTCATTCAAATACAAACGCAAGAGACAACATAATGTGGAAAAACAAAAATTGATCGTCAGATTTTACATAGTTAGGCCTAGATTTTGATAAATAAAGCTTTTCAACGGCTGTAAGTTTTTTCTAGTATGCAATAGGGTTACTTATCTCAACAACAACAAAAATATCTCCGATCCTTCGATTTTTGTGCATCCATGAAGGACTACTTGATGGTTGTGGAGCACTGGTGTTGCCGCTTCCACCGAAGTTTTGGCCTTGCATATTGCTTTATCTAAACATGTACTTGAATTTCTTGATCCCACTTAGATCCAACTTCCATTATTTTATTTATTTATTTATTTATTTATTTTTTTGGGGGGCAGGGGGGATTGTGGTGTTTAAATAGGGATTGTGGTCATCCGAAAGTCGTCATAGTAAAAAGCCAAAACAATGACCACTTTCACTAAGTCGTCACGGTAAAACACAAGAACAATGACGACTTTCTGAGGACCACAGTTCAAAAAAATTTGGTCTCACGGATTAATTGGTCCCATTTGAGTTTTCATATTTCTAACAGGTCGCACGCGAGCATTGTTGAAGAGGTTAGAGCAAGCACTATGGTGCCATAAGCCATCCCTAGATTGTGAAGATATAGGGATGGTAGAAATGACCGAAATTGGCAACCACGGTGGTCTTAGCCATTTCCAGACGGAAACTCAGTTTCCGCAGCTTCCACTGTGCGGGAACTCAGTTTCCGTAAAATTTCTTCGGCGGAAACCGAGTTCCCGCACAGTCAAAGCTTGACTTTTGACCGGCGGAAACCCAGTTTCCGTAAAGAATGAGTTTCTATACAGGAAAACCCATCGACCTGAACTCATTTCTCACTTCTTCTCCACTCTCTCTTCTTCACTCAAAGAAAATAGATAATCACCCCCTTTCGATTTCGAAGATAACCAGTTGGAATTTTTCCGTGATATTATAAGGGTTTGCTAACATTTCGAAGGCGATTCTTTTGCATCATTCAATTTGAAATTTCATCCACAAGGTTAGTAAATCTTATCTAGGGTTTATAAAATCCAATTTTAATTTGATTATCATGATTCCTTTGATTTTAGAATGAATCGTTAAAATCCATTGATTTGTTGTTGTTGTATGGTGTATTTTTGATTAATGCTTGTGGTATTGAAGTAGTTTTGGTGTTGAATGTATAAATTGACTTAAAATTCATGCTTGTAAAGGTGCAATGAGTTTGATTCGTGGGTATTTGAATGGGAAATACGGTCTCAATTTTGCTTCATCGAGTGATGATGATGAAGAAATTATTTTAATCCATCGCATGGTAGAATTGGATGCCCGGAGACATAGGCTTAGACAACCGGTGCCTATCCAAGTGCAATCACGCCAACACCTATGGCGTAATAGAAAGAGAGCTGATGCTCAAATGATGTATGATTACTTTACAACTGGTGGGACTTATACTCCAAGACAATTCAAACAACGTTTAGGTATGAGTCGAGGTTTCCTGGCGACAACGTCAAGATGCAGCTTGTATTCCGAGACATTCTCCTCACATGAAGATGGTTGTTGTGATGAAATCTTTGTGCAAAAGTATTGATGCTGATAGTCTAGATGATTACACTCGTATGAGTGCAACCACAACATATTACTATGTAAAGAGATTTTGTGCCAACATATGCACCATATTTGGACCTAGGTACTTGCGAGAACCTACTACCGAAGATGTTAGAAGGTTGCTAGCAGAGAATGCCGCCCGTGGATTTCCTGGAATGCTTGGTAGTGTGGATTGTATGCATATAAAATGGAAGAATTGTCCGGTTACTTGGCAAGGAATACATAGAGGCAAAAACAAGGATAGTACTTTGATATTAGAGGCACTGGATTCATATGATTTATGGTTTTGCCATGCTTTTTTTTGGAATGCCCGGCGCAAATAATGACTTGAATGTTTTGGCCCACTCTCCCCTTTTTGATTCGCTTGTTAGTGGTACATCTCCTCCGGTTAATTATGTTATCAATGGACACCAATACAACATAAAAAATTTCTTAGCTGATGGTATCTACCCGAGGTTGAAGACAATTGTACAAGCTTACCCAGTAACACTAGACATTCCGGAATATGTTAGGTTTAATAGGTACCAAATGGCCAAGAGAAAGGATGTTGAACGTGCTTTTGGAAGTCTTCAAGGTAAATTTAAGATTGTTGGTGAACCATGCAAGTATTGGAAACAACATGATTTGAATTTGATTATGAAATGTTGCCTTATTTTACACAACATGATCATTGGACATGAACGTCGAGATGCAGAATGGGCTGCAGTTGTTCCAGAAGTGAATCGGGTACCAACAGGCCCAACCAATCACTACTCGAGTCTTCAAAATAAAGAATATTACCACCAGTTAAGAGATGATCTAACCGCTCGCATCATTGAACTCTCTGGAAGAGGTGAAAGAATAGATTATGACTCAGATCTTACTGGAAGTGATTCGGAATATACTCCGAGTTCTGACTGTTACTCATCTGTAGACTCTATTTTTTCTGAAGATGATGTGACTGAAGACTATGTGCTCTCTGGAGATGATGATGATGATGAAATGAGTAGTGGTTCTGAAGCAACAGGGGGTGGTTATGGAGCAGGTGATGGTTATGGAGCACCGGCTGGTGGTTTTGAACCAGCTAATGGTGTTGAAACAGCAGGGGGTGGTTATGGAGCAGATGATGAGGTAGTTGAACCCCTTGATTAGTACTATGTTGTAACTTCCTTTCCAATTGAATTATGTTTTAATTTTTATCTGGATTTGAACTAGTGTTAGTTAAAAATATTATCAAGCCATTTATATTAGAAAGGAAATTTTCATTAACTAATAACGTAGATTTAAACATCCGCCCATTCGAATGTGTTCGTTACACTTTTTAGGAGAAAATTACGAATGAGTATTCCTTAAAGGAATTACAAAGACATCTAATCACTTTAATAACTAATAAGTGCAATGATTATTCATAAATCAATATACATCGAAGGTTATGAGAAAATCCTTTAGCTCATGGTAATGTGCTTCGTACTCGAATTCTTTTCCTTTACCTTTTTTCCATACCTTCAAAGTCCTAGCATAAACTTCATCCTCCGTAACATCTTTCCCAAGTTTAGCTCGGACAAATCTCCCCAAGTGCATAAAATCATGAACGTTTTGGCGTATGATCCACCATCGCTCTGACATGCCTCTTACATCTCGCACATATTGTTTTGATTCAAACCCGAAGTCTTCTTCGATATAAATCCCCAGGGAGTTCCAATTGAACCTACCACGAGTTTTTTTAAATTCATAATAGAAGATCAAGTATTAACAAAGACGTAGATCTTCTTCCAACGTAAATGGAGCGAAACTAGGTTTCTTTCGTGTTGATGGAGGAGGAGATAATGGTTTTTGAGATGGAGTACACTCATAATAGTATTCATGAACTATCTTATCAGTGATGTTTCGATAAAGTCTACGAGAAGGAGATGTTGGAGGAGGTGTTGAGATGGTTTCCTTTAGTTTCCGTAGTAAAGATAGTATCTCTTGTGGTGATCGAGTTGGCCTTTTGGTATTTGACGATGAGCTTAACATTGTAGATTGATTGAGATAAAGGTTTGGGAAGAAGGTTTGAGAAGAAGAGTTATCTATGAAAATGAATGTTTGTGAAAGAATTCGAATACCCAACGGCTAGTTTTTTTGAATTTTGAATTTTGGGGATTTGCAAAAACTAGCCGTTATGAGGTGTAGAGAGAGTGTAAGAACAAGTTTTACTCAATTAAAATGACACAAGTTTTACTAATTTTCATTAATTGAAACAACAACTACAATGGAATAAGTTTTCCTTAATTGAAACAATAACTACATTGCAATGATGAAAATAAACAACAAGTAATCTACTAACATTGCTCTAACTTTCATAATTGAAACAACAACTACATTGCAACTACAATCCATAATCATGTCCGGCGACGATTGCAACAATTCTTTCATAAAATTCACCAAACTTCAATGACCGGTGGTTGAGGTCATAAAATTGTGCCCGAGCTCGTACGACCAATTCTCGGCGATACATTTCTATGACTCCGGCGAACATCATTCATAATTCTTACAAAATCCAAGATCTCTCTACTCATTAATGCCCATCGGTTTCTAATTCCATTTTCATTTCTACCTCTTGGATTATTTGTAACATTCACAAACAAACTAAAAACACGACTCCAAACCGACGTCTCTCCTTGTAGCCCTGCAACATTTTCCATTGATACATGAATGAAACAATTAGTAATAGCACGATCTTCAAATTCGGTGTAATTGGTCGCCATATCGATTTTGTGATGAGAAAAAGTTGAAAATTTGAAGGGAGAAAGAAGGAATCAATGGAAACAAGATTGATTGGGGTGAATTTGTCAAAGAGAATGAATTTCTTTATATAGAAGAGATCCCAACGGATAGTTTTTTTCAAAATTTGAAAAAAGAGTCGTTGGGGATCTGACGGTCAAGAAAAATAGGTAGATGGATGGTTAGATGTTGAGGTGTAGAGGGGGTGTAAAGAAAGAAAGGTCAAACGGTCATATTTTCGGGACGAAAACTCAGTTCCGCAGGAGTTTTGGGCGGAAACCGAGTTTCCGTAAAAACAATTATGCGGGAATTGAGTTTCCGCCTAGAGAAATCCATCTCTATTGCCTGCTACATATGTGTAGCACCAACTAGAGAAATCCATCTCTATCTTTATAATATAGAGAATTTTTAGACCATAGTAGTTACCCTTCTCCATCTCTCCAAGACATCTCTATAAAACATAAACCATAGTGCTTGCTTTTAGTGAAATTCGAGAGAATTAGGTGCTGACGAATTTCAAAAACATTGATAACGTAACTAACATACATTACAATTCTACTAGAACGACAACTCATTAGAAACGGTTAGTGTACGTTACTGTTAAAGTCTTTGAACATCCAACTGAAAACAAGTAGAGTAGTAGATTTTCACTACTATGCCTGTAACACTTGGGTCTCTTTTCTTCCAACCAGAGTAATATACAGTAAAATGGATGAAATCCAACCAATTACTTCAATACATTTGTGGTACCATGAGAGATGATTTGGTCCTACACCACCATTCTCCTCATTGGCTTGCTTGTTGTATAGAAGAAGGTGAGGTGGGGTCCACCCCTTTATATCATCAAGGAATGTAAACTAACATGCGATCCAAACTGGGTTGTCTAGTTTGTGGCACAGTGGCACGGATTGTAAATAGCAACATCAAATCAAATCCCACTGTCCGCGTTGACAGTGGCTGATGCCATTTTAGCTTGGCGGGAGGACAAACAACAACGGTACTTCAAAGCTGGCAACGTCTTGTTTGCCGCTGCTGACCCACCTAAACGGCTAAACCCCTCCTTTGTCTTAAGTTGGCTGGCTGGCCCTAGTTTCAGTTTCATACCCTTGTTTTTGGGTTGGCAATGGGTGGCGGCGGGACTTCAACGGGCAGTTTCCCACACGGCAGTTGGAATTCTTTGTTCCAAATTTTTTGAGTAGCATTGATGGGTTTGTTTTGCAGCAGGTTTTTCAAATTTTGTATGACTCACGATTTTTGTTATACACCCGGGACAACTCAAGAAAGCGGTAGCATTACTTTGTATGTCGATTGTCGACTTGTACTTCTAATAGCGAGATGAAGACACATTGTTTCAGTCAGAACTGATAGAGTCACCGACGATAATCCCGACTCTAATAGATGGTGGACTCCACCACACCACACCCAACCCGGAAAATAATGGGGTCCACTGCGTAATTATATCTCGGGATAATCCCTCGGTCATTTAATAATTTTTACACTGAGATACTATACATAGAATATTTTAATTAAAGATCGGATAAGTAATTTTTGATATTACTAAATTTCATGATTTATAAAAAAGGGTACCAAGATTAGCAGGGGGTACCATTTATATGATCCGACTGTCAGGATCGATTGTGAGTTTTTTGTCTTACATGCAATGGTAGCCCCCTGAAACATAGGTTCCACTCTTTATAAATCGTGCTAAATTTGGCTTCTCGAAACTTTGATACTTATATAAAGTTTATATAACTTAGGTTTGGCGTAGTAATTCTCAATATCTAAAGGAAGATAACTACATAAAAACTTAAAATTTTGAGCTTGGTATTGAAATTTTGCAAATTCGGAAAAGGACAATCCCGAGTTCTCGTTTACCTCTGCCACCGGCTTCCAGAGATATGAGATGCATGAGAGTTGGAATTGAAGATTTCTCTGACTTTATTCTGACTTTTCAATTTATGAGTTCAGGTTAAAAGAGGATTGAGGGAAAAAATGAACGGGAAAAAAATAAGGGATATTTAACCGTTGGTACCCGGCAAATGACCAACACCGGACTTTGGTACCCAATAATTCAAATATTAAGAGATGGTACCTACAACTGCCGTTGACTGTCAAAGTCTCTGTTTGACTCATAATTATTTTATGTTCCCTAATTTTAATTAATATTTGAATTTACACATATATCCCTGTGGAACCCTTGTCTTTTTTATGTCACGAGAACTCATACCAATCAAGTATCAAAACCCTCTCTTCTTACAGAAAATCCTCTCATTTTATCTCCAAATCTTCGTTATTTATGTCTTTCATATGAAGACGAAGACGATGATTTCAGATATCTATATACAGTATTCTTCTTCTTCTTCTTCACCGCGATAATAAGAACAAATGAAGAAACAAAGAATTATCGATTTCAAACAAGCCCTCTTTTCATTCAATCACGGTAGTCCAAAAGCCAATAAATTTATCTTCTTCTGTTTTTTTTTTCTCTTCTTGTTCCCATCTTTACTAATTTATGAAGATTTGATTTTGAATATTGGATAATTATTTATGGATGGACAGATCTTATTAGGATCAGTATTTAAAAGTTCTTGAACAATAGTCCCAGAGATTTGATTTCCTTCGATTTTCATTTACGGTGTGTATTGTTTTTGGATTGTCAAATCTGGTTTGGTATTAAAGGCTGAAATCAATATGGGTATGGACAGATGGACAACCTATGATTCCTGTTTTTTCATAATCTTCAATTAATGCTCGCAAGAACAATGTCACATTTATCGATCTGAAGGTTGATACCGATGATGATCCAACAGCAGCAATACCACCTTCTATAATCATAATTCAAGTTGAACCAATTGTCACTACTAACAATTGAAAACAGTAGTAAAAATAAAAACGATTGTATTTTTCTTTTCTTTTTATGTCTTAGATTTGAGGTCGGCGGAGAAGGAGAATCATTGCTCTCCAATGGCGGTTGTTGCAGAGGTATAAGAGATGGGAAAAAGATAAAAGTTTAAGGATATAATCGTAAATTAAAAAACTTAATAAATAAAATTTTAAAGTAATAAAAGAAAGATGAGTCAAACCGTGATCATAACGGTCAACGGCGGGTCTAGGTACCATCCCTTAATATTTGAAATATTGGGTACCAAAGTGCGGTGTTGGTCATTTGTTAGGTACCATCGGTTAAATAGCCCAAAAAAATAATCAAAATGACCTGGGGGGGGTGGGGGTGGGTGAAATCATCGTTGTATAATGTTTTTGTAGGTTTGAAAATGGCCATGAAAACGTCTTCTACGACAAATTTAACCCTCGCGGTCATGTATCTTATAGCTAACGGTTTTCTTTTTGCCACTCCTTTTAATGTTATTACGGGGCAATTCTTATGGAATGGGTAACTTGAGATTTACCCATTTTCAACGTTATTTGTCCATTTTGATCCAACTATGTGATGAACAAACTGTAAAATTGGGTAGGCGCGCAAACCAAGAGATTTTGGTTTGCAAGGCGGGACAGAACACCATTCAAGCAACTAATATTAGACCAAGCGATTCAAGTTATATCCTTCAGCACAAGTTTTGTGGGGCACGACCAAACATGTGTCCCTCGAATGATCTTTAGTTGTTTGGCGGTTACATCTAACGGCCAAATACAACGGTTATATTTGAATCCTTGATAGATGCTTACCATTTCTATCATTCAAACTACACCTTCTCTACGACTAATCTGATTCATATAGAAAATTATTCGCACATTCAGATTTCTTGCGAAAATGGCTTCAACTTCCGAATGTTCTCAACGTGGTCAACCTAAAGTTTCCAAAGTCATGGTCCAAAGTTTAATATGGATAGGATGAATGAATATTATGTCAATTTTTTAAGGAATTATGTCAACAGTGTATAACAACAAGGGCAAACCTTTTGGCGAAATATTTCGGTGAGCGGTGGTTCAACACCTTCAAAAAAGTCATCTTTCTCAGAAGAAATATGTTTATAGTTTTAACAAGAACAAAATTATATCCATGAACACTTTAACAATGAATGAGCTACAAAGAGCTGTGTGGGAATAGAAGTTTGATGCATTGAATGAACCATAAGTCCACCTATGACCCCGAACCTTGACCAAAGATGCTTTGTCAAGTCATGTTAGAGTTGTCGGTGAAAACCAAGGTTTTGTCACTGGCAAGTTTGTATTACCTTACATCAACGATTGATTTGAAATCGGGGCCTCAAATTTTCGTCATTGTCGTTAATCCAGTTAGGATCATGACGGGGTTGAGGAATAACAATGGTATGCAAAATTATTCAAGCGATCATAACAGTATTTTTAACATTCCAAATGCGCGTTCAACATCCTTTCTCTTACCCATTTATTGGGTGAACATTTTATTATCACGATAATAAGTGATTGGGCTTTAACTAAAGTTGACCATTGAAGATTGATATCGACTGCCAGATAATACCCTTGAGTGTAGTTATTGTTGTTGATGCTACAAGCCAGAT